>JABXWE010018745.1:0-21828 GCA_014611495.1 Limonius californicus
AATTTTTGTTTCCGCCAGTGAATTTGTCTCAAAAAAAGAGATCGAAAATGTGACTTCCATTTTTTTGTATCTCCTATAGTTACCGAGTTCCCCTATACAAACATCGAAATTTGCCCACCCTGTATATTAAAATAAACATAGGTAAAAGTTACCGCCAGTGTATGTAACATTGGTGGTCTTTACATTCAAAATTAGCAAAAAAAATCCTGGATTTTTTTAATAAATGAAGAATAATATCGACAAAAAGTTACTCAACTTATAGTTAATACTTGCTATAAAATGTAAACATAAATGAGTTGGGTTAGGATTTCCGAACCTTCTGTTTTGGCAACCAGTCGTCAATAGTGGCAAATAGTCTTAAATCCACCCTTTGTGCATATTTTACGTCTCAAAATATGCAACCCCGAAATTGTAACAATTTGTATAAACTAATATTTGCACTATTTACTTAAGCTAAACTAGAAGGAATAAAAGTGCATAAAATTAATTTTTGCATTATTTAGGTAAACGGTCTTAAAACTAACCCCTCCGATATTTTGTTTCCAAATATATATTTATCACCTCCTATAAAGAAATGTATATATTGCACCAGCTGTAAAGTGTGTTGCCTACGTATACAATTTAAAATTTGTAGGTACTTTTAAAATAGTTACTGTGTAAATATTTTTACATTTAGGAACTCTATATTTTATTTTCATTATCATATTCGCAACAGTTTGACAATAAAATTATTTTAACCGACAAAATATACCGGGTGGAAACGAATCGTGTAATCCACGTCTACTAAAACGACAACTAAAAATTACCGCCAAAACGTGTCAAATTTGTCTTCTTTGTGCTCGGGATTGGTAAAATCAAGGGTTAAAACACTGAACATTCGTATTTTTTTATATAAATAAATAAATAATGTCAAGAAAAAGTACATTTTTTGTACATACGTACTTATAATTACATGCTAGAAAATGTAAACATGAATGGGTTAGGTTTTCGAGTCTTCTGTTTTGATTGCCAGGCATTAAAAGTGGTAAGTAGTATTAAAACTATCCTACACATTTATTTCGTTCCCCAAACTATACTAGGCCACTCCTAAATTGTAACAGTGTATATAAATATATACATATGTGTTGGTTTTGAAATTTCCGCGGGTGTTGTATGCTGTGATTGGCTTCCAGGAATTCTTCCACGTAGCAACTTCTTGGTCCTGGGACGGACCGGAATGGTTGTCTTGACGACGTTTCGGCAAGGTCACATTTGCCATCTTCAGGTCTTGTCGAATAACTTTTTGCTAGTGCTTCTTGTAATACGACTGTTGACGTTCGTTTCCGCTGGGGCTATACAAGTATATACTTCTAAACGTTCCGTGTGGTTGCGCTTTGTTGATTTCGGGCTCGGTTGCGTGTGACGGGACCGGCTGTGGCTGGAGCGTTCTAATTATGTTGAGGTGGTTTGTGTTTGCTTGTTGGTTTCTTTTGTATGCTTGTTTTTTTGGCGAGAACCTATTTCCAAACGGATGGTAGTCTTTGGGCGTCATCACGAGAATTTAGTTTTCTTGGGTGTTTCTCGATTTCTATAGCTTGCTTTAGTATTCTTGATTTCAGGTGTCCTATGTTGGCCAGTACTTTGGTGTTTTCGAAAGCAATTTTGTGGGATGATGTGCTTACGTGTTGTGCCAGTGATGCAGTCTTCTCGTTCTTTCGCACGGCAATTTCGTGTCCTTCTTTTCTCACATTGACTCGTCTGTATGTTTGACCTATGTATGTTAGATCGCAGTCCCGGCAAGGAATTTCGTAGACACCTTGATTCACCAGGGGTTTCCTTGTTTTGGGGTTTCGTAGAATGGAGCTCATCTTTCTGTTGGTTGTGAATGTTGTTTCTACATTGTGTCTTCGTAGAATTCTAGAGATTATGTCTGTTGCGTTCTTAACGTAAGATGCGGCTTCTCCGGCGTGAGGTTGTAGTTGTTTTGCCAGGTATCTTGCCAGCTGTTGTAGGGGGGATCCTATTGAACTGACAATTGGTCTGAGAAGTGGTCCTCCAAGATAAATTTTCTACTACAAGATTCAGCCTACCAGACCATCACCACGAATCCTACCACATACCTAGAGAAATCTACAAAAAACAAAATCAAACAGAGCCCTATCTCCGAAGACATACAACGACAGCTGATACCCAGGGAGAAATCATCCAGATGTCCGAAACTCTATGGGCTACCAAAAGTGCACAATCTAATTTTTATAAACAAGAATCTGTAGATCGATTTTCATTTTCCAACTGTACGTTACAAAACACGGTTATCGTTTAAGCAGTGTGTGACTAAAAACTATATACATTAAAACCAGACGTTGGCGAATTATTAGTGGTATTTATAATGATACTGTAACGGGTGTAAAATGTGAAAGTCGAATAATTGGTATCTAATTACCAATTTCGAATAAATTCACATTTGAAGATAAGGCCGACCGCAATAACAAACATCTGCCAGCGACCGTGACGCGAGATGTTCCAGAATAACCCTTTCCCGGAAAATCGGAACAGAGGGGATGATGCGCGCTTGACGGGAGTGTAGGAGTGAACCCCTGTAAAACGGCCAGCGAGACCATTCGAGGCATCTTTAGAATTTTTCCTGGCCTTTGAAGCAATTCAAAGTCAGAAATATTCCGCCGTTTTCTTAAGAGCAATCTTAAGCGATTCCAGTTTGCAAATCCGTTCCTGAAAATTAACCAGTCAAGTAAAATTCCTTTTACTAACCCGAGTGCTTACCTAAAAGTGAACAAATAATTTTCCTGTGCTTTCACCAGTGTTTGAAACAGTTTTATTCATTTTATATTACGAGTTGCAGATCCCGACGTTCGACAACCTAGAGCTCGCTACCGCTGAGAGGCTTCGCGAGAATTCATTCGCTGTTTGAAACCGCTTGGGAAGTATCAAGTTTTGAACGCGTAATTGGCGAGTATAATATTATTAACCTGCTTTGATCTTTTATTGGCTCATCCCGTAGAACGTTTTCCCTGAATAATTACTCTTACAAGGTATATACTGGTGTTAGAATCGGAGTATATCTGGTAGAAATAATTGTTATACGAATTATTATTGTGTGCCGAGCTGGTGAATAATTAGCGACGTAAGCACACGGTAATCTTTCATTTGAATTCTTATTTGAATCCCTGAACTGAAATTGGTTCGATCCGTGGAGGAATTTTCACGAATCCCAATTTTGGGTTATTATAAATACCGGCTGTAATATTTGAATTACGTTTGGAGAATTTCAAACGGTTCAGAGCTATACGCAGATTCTGTGAGAATCTGGGTGCAACGTATGCCGATTTTATTTGCCAAATTAAAGGTAAATTGCC
This sequence comes from Limonius californicus, assembly GCA_014611495.1. Taxonomy (NCBI): domain Eukaryota; kingdom Metazoa; phylum Arthropoda; class Insecta; order Coleoptera; family Elateridae; genus Limonius; species Limonius californicus. Next base: position 3,354 of record JABXWE010018745.1, read on the forward strand.
TGCCAGCAGTAAAGAGCACACCGGGGTCGTTGATCGAAGCGATTTATAACGATTTATTCAATTTCATTTGTTGCTAGTTAAGCTAGCGTGTTTTATGAATCCCGCACTGGAAAATTAGTTAACTACTATCCGTTTATCCCGATTCACTTCAACGTAACCGCGGAGGGAGCAATAACACCAGTAAACAATAAGTATTTAATCCAGTGGTTTATGTTTAAAGTCCAGTCCAAACCAGACAGCGTCCATCTTGGAGAGCGATCGAGCATTCGACCGACCGCAGCAATCCGCAGTAGGCGGACCCGACCAGGAAGACAGTGAAACTACAGAGTACTTCCAGACCTACTCAGAAGTTGTTATTATTTACCTTTATAGTTATTATTATACACCAGAACATTAATTTATTTTACAGTTTGTACATAGGTTAGTGCTAATTAATAAATACATTTCTTTTACACGTAGTCATTTTTGAACCCTGGACATCTCACGAGCTTATCCGAGCAATATAAGTAATATTAACGTGCGGCCCAATAAGAGTAAGCGGGCACGCCGTTACAATACATACTGATGCATATAAAAGCAAACTCAATATTTTAAAGTTCGTAATAACAAGGTGCTGGAAACAATCACTTAAGTTACAAATACATATCCAGTTTACATATACAGACCAATTTGCAAAGTTGATAACAGTAGTTACCCCAGCAAATAAGTTTCCTTGAAATCTAATACCGTCACTGTATCTGTTTGTTAAAGTATTTTTCTTATTTATTGGTATAAAAGAATGAACTTCAGATCCTTTATACACATATACAAACACATACTACTGCCTTTGCAGGAGACTAGTTAGATAGAGTCGAGAACAAATTTCACCTGATGTATTTTCGATATATGTCGCAAACCAAAGTTTATAAGGATTGGTGCAGCAGTTTTTAATATACAAAGTATGACTTCTAGAAAAATTTAAATTTTCTGTGTTGTACGTTGTTTAGAATGTTGTTCTATGTACTGCCCCATTTTTGAAAAATCAGTTACTCAAAATGGTCCATAAAACGTTGAAAATACTAGTGCAATATTAACTTACACCCGAAAATATAAAGAATACTAATGTTAGGGTCGATCTTACATGAGGCATATAAATAGAAATTATATAAGTTTGCAACGATTCTGCATTTCATTTATGGAACTTCAAACAAACAGCGGATGCGAGCAGAACTAATTGGCGACAACAGGCAGATGATATGCAACAGATAATAAAACACAGACCTACTAATCTGTCGATAAATATTGGGCAATTATACTCACAAGGGGTCCTGCAACCCCCTGCGCCTGGATTTGGATTCAAACAGAAAACGGATGCTTTCCTGCCGGCTAGTTGCTGTGGCCGCAGCCACTCATAATCATAGCTTAATCACTACAATTATGAATATCATTTGGTTCACCAATCCTCCATAGGAAACTCTGCAACTGGACTATGTCCAACCAGATACTCTGTAGGGAAACATCTACCCTCAGCCCCCCATAATTAGCCTTTCTCCCAAGTAGAAGTCAAATAGCTCTATGTGCCTTCATAGACATTGAAGGTGCCTTTGACAACACCTCCTTTGAAGCCATAGAAAGAGCTGCCAAAAAGAAAGGCATCGATCCTACGAGTACCAAATGGATTAAAACCTGCTGGAAAGTCGAGAGATCACAGCCAAATTAGCAGGAGAAGAAACTACAAGAGGCTGCCCCCAAGGAGGGGTATTGCCACCTCTTTTGTGGTCCGTGGTAGTTGATGATCTGCTCGACGTGTTATCACGACACGACTTCGAATTACAAGGGTATGCAGATGACCAAGTAATCATAGTACGTGGCAAATTTGACACAACTGTTTCACAACGTATGCAGATGGCTCTCGATACTATTAACAGATGGTGTCAAAATCAATGCCTAAGCATAAATCCAAAGAAAACGGTCACTATCCCCCTTACTAAGCGAAGGAAGCTAAATCTGAACGCTGCCACGCTAGAAGGAACGACCATTGACTTCAGTAATGAAGTCAAATACCTTGTAGTGACACTAGCAAAGGTTAACGTGGAACTCGCATATCAGAAAACTCCAAAAGAAGGCAGTGCTAGCAACTCAAACATGCCGCAGCCTTCTTGGAAGAAACTGGGATCTAAAGCCACAGCTGATCTGCTGGTCATTCGTGACAATTATAAAACCCATGATCACCTATGCTCCTATGCATCACTTGTATGGTGGCCAAAAACAACACAAGTTACTACTCAGTCACAACTAGAGAAGATACAACGTCTCGCCTGTCTGAGTATCACGGGAGCCATGAACATCTGTCCAAGTGCAGCAATGGAAGCCATGTTAGGGATAACGCTCCTACACCTACAGGTGCAAAATGAGGCGATGCTACATGCGCTGACGCTTGGAAGGATAAACCATTTTAAATCAGGGGATCTAACAGGCTACTTAGAAATTCTAAACCTCGCCCATTTAGAGAGAAACGGCGTACACCGTATCAGACGTTATGCAAATAACATCCAATTTTGATCAACCCTTCAAAGTGCACATTCCGGACCGGGAAATATGATCAACAGGAGTGACTCCATTTAAAAGAGGATAGCTCCAATGGTAGACGGATGGGTCAAGGATGGGGGAAGGAGGTACTAGTGCGGGCGTATATGGCCCTGGCTGCCGCATTTATGAAGCCCTTGGAACCAGAACTACCATCTTCCAAGCTGAGGTTTATGCCATAAACCTCTGCACTAGAATAAACCTTAGGAAAGGTTATGAAGGTGCAACAATTGATATTCTAACAGACAGCTAAGCAGCAATAAAGACTCTGAAAGCCTATACCTGTGAATCCAAGCTTGTCTGGGAATGCCTGGGCAACCTCAAGCAACTGGCCAGCAAAAACCACATAACTCTATGGTGGGTTCCAGGGCACGAGGGTATACCAGGCAAAGAAAAAGCCGATGAACTCGCAAAAAGAGGTGCAACAACGGCATACACTGGACCTGAACCTTGTTGTGGAATACAGAAAAGCCACATTAAGCACGAGGTCAGCCTGTGGGAGAACCAATGAAATCCTCGTACTGGGAAAACATACCAGGACAACGTCAGGCGAAACAGTTTATAACTATTTCGCAAAACAAAGCAAGGAACGCATTGTCTCTCAACAAGAAGGAGCTGAGCAGAAACGGCTGAACACATCCTATGTAGATGCGATGCAGCCGGTCGACGTAGACACAACATTCCCAGAAAGGAGACTAGCACACCTATCGAAATAAGGGACTTGAATCTAAGAAACATTCTCAGGTTTTTCAATAGCCTTCAACTTCTCTAACAAGGGAAAGGGTTTCTAAGTTACAATAGAACCGCAGTGACGAAAGGCATGCCGAGGCCAAAGCCCAAACAAACAATTGATGTAACATTCATAGTAATAATAATAGTAATTCAAAATAGACGCTTTCAGAGACCACCTCTGCCGCTGACACCCCAATCATTGTTAGTTGAATAAGGATTAAACATACCACATGCATTATCTACTCATGTAGTTAGTTATATTCACTACTACTGTTTCCAACAACTACTTACATAGAAACACCAATCTTGTATAATATTAATAATAGAGCAGAGCGCTTGTAAACGATATATAATGACATGTAGATAATACACAACTATTCGGGTAAATACATATAACAATTCGTGGCATATACAGCATATTCTCGCAAGCGCAATGTATACAAACACATATAAACATGCGACGCCACTGTCGCTACACCTAAGCTTGCTTTTGCAGAATGCAGCCCATATTTGTATATAAAATGGTAACTAATATTGCATCTAATCGCATCGCAATCAGTTAGTAAGTTCGCAAACGAACTATTCTTCAGTAGATTGCCCTTGTTGGCGGCCCTTAATACTGGCCTAGTCCTTAACATTCTAAGAAACACTGGTCTGCTTGACCTCTCGAGACCTTACAACTACAACACTAACAACAAAGAAAAAATGAAAGCACAAATAATTTACAAATATATTATCACAACAGAGAAATTCCATTTTTACATTAGACACTAAACATCTACATAACTATAATAAGAAGTGTTCAAATTTAAACAAAAAGTTTAAATCAAAACCCCATCCGATAACAATTCCAAAAATTAAATTAACTGAAGGTTGGCCGTGCCTTTTGTCAACATATCCATAGCAATTGTTTCGCTATACTTTAGGAGCGAGGAAATTAGCCTCACGTGCTGCGAATCGCAACATTGGTTAATCGTGAAAATGAAGAAAAAGGTAATGCCCTTATTCAGCAAGACGAACGGGTAACACGTAGTCAAATTTATCTAAATTTGCAAACTAGTGTCGAAATTGCTAAAGAGAACCTAAAAATAAACTAAAGTATCATAAGGTGAGTGCCAAGTGAATTCCGCGAAGATCACAAGGTACATTGTTTGCGAATCGATTCTTTTTTATTGCAGCGATATGAACAAGAAGGAGATGCATGTTTGGACTCAACTGTGATAACTGATGAAAACGGGATACATTATTTTACTCCCGAATAAAAACGTGCAAACGTGCAATGGTGCCAACATTTTTTGAAATTCCCAAGGGATACTTGTTGATTTCCTTACAGAACATCGTACAATACCCTTTTCTATAAATATATACCCGTTTAAATTTGAATACTCCTCATACATAAGTATGCTGTAAGTAAAAAAGAATCCATATACACCGAGAGTTCTGTATATGTAATATTGTTTTCAAGATATCACAAGTCTTAGAGCTGGTATTAAATCGTATACAAATAAATAACATGTTTTGCAAATATATGTAATAATACACGATAATTTATGGTGAATGTTTATTATATGCATTGCAGATTAAATGTTTTGAACATATGGTACCTACACCTGAATTTACACATATTAATTATTAAAACCAATTATATTCACTATTAATGGCGTCTTCAAAATATGTATGAAAGAAATTTCATGCAATTATGTATCGCGTCACACCCTATGTTATACACACTCATTAGTGGTTATGTCTGTGTACACTGTACAGAGTATTATTTTCAGCTTTATTTAGAGCCAAGAATAAATATTTAATGGTATTTTAGGATTAAGTGTAGTTACACACTACACCTTTCAAACATTCAGCAAGAATGCTCAAAAATATTATAATGTGGTAGGTCACGCGCTATTAATGTACATTTAGCAAACTTCGATAAAAACATTCTATAAATAAACCTAAGGAATTAAGATCTTAACTTATTTGTTGAAGATATGAAATAATATTTAAAAAAAATAAATTTTATTCTATACCCTCAAACTCTTTTGTAAATGGAGAGTGTTAATTATAGTTTTCCATAACAGAACCAAATTAATGAAGTTTATACATTGAAAAAAATAATGAAGCCATATACAGTTTTTCCAAAACGCTGTAACGTAATTTGAAATGGAATAAAACATTTTGTTCTGTTGACTATTTAATGCTCTTCAACTATTTTTAGGTTACATTTACCCAACAAGACAAAGAAAACCACGTGTCCGTGCTATTTATATAAGGAGTATTTACATTTAAACAGAAATTTATTTATAAAAAGGGTACTTACAATATTACAACGATGAAATCTATGCTACTTTTTGATGTAGGCTCCAAGCCTAGCGATGCACTTGCGTCACCGATCCGGGAGCTTTCTGAAAGAAGTCATTGGATTGCATGTGTAACCACTCGTGAACGCCTTCGATAACGTGGTCATTTGACTGAAATCTTTTGCCAGCTAAAACTTATTTTAGTTGGCCAAACAAAATCGGAAGGAGCAAGATCAGGACTGTATGCTACATTCGAAAGAAGGTTCCAATATAGTGATATTGTTTGCCGTTCAAGTTAGTTTCAATTGTTCTTACAGGGGTATGAGGGCGGGCATTGTCTTAGAGGAAACCTACAGAACTTTGTCTTCTCTTCCGTTTGCTATTAATCGGCTGCATCACTTTATGGTGGAAAAGTATCGAATAATAGTCTGGATTAATTGTAGGAGATTCTGTAAGGAAATTAACAAAGAGCACCCCTTGAGAATCCCAAAAAAAGGTGCCATTACCTTACCAGCTGACAACACAGTTTTGGTTTCTCTGGCTTTGGAGATATAGTCTTGACACGTTTTTGAGTTGTAGAATAGTGTACCAGGTTTCATTAGTTGTAACAATTCAATCAAAAAATACATCTCCTTTTTTCTCGTATCGCTGCAGTAAAGAAGTACAGTCGAGTTCACAAAAGCAAGTACAGTAATTTGTTATTATAAAACTTAGTAACATGATTTCCCAAACTTTATCTTCTCTTCCATTTGTTTCTGATTGCGTGCTTAACGTTGTCGCGCAATCGTCGAAGTGTCTGCATTCATTGCAATACGTTCTGTGAGGAAATCAATAAAAAGCACATCTCTAAAATTAAAAAAAATGTTGCTCTCACTTCATCAGGTGACAACACAGTTTTTACTTTATTTGGCTTTGAGGATATAGTGTGATACCACTGCATGCTTGGACCTTTTGACTGAAGAGTAATGTATTCAGATTTCATCAGTTGCCACAATTGAATCAATAAATTCGTCTCCTTCTCTCTCATATCTCTGTAGTAAAGAAGAAGTGCAAACGATTTAACTTGTGCTCTTCGGCTAATAAGCGCGGAATTCACCTAGCACTCATCTTATAATATAATACTTTATAGCTTGTTTTTTATGATGTCTACAATTCGTTATACATGACGCTCATTTTCTACACGAGTTCTCTCGTCTCTAAAATATTTCGAATACTGAAACATCCAGCTTGTAAAAATTCATTGATCGCCGTATTGTTCTCGCACTCTTGTAAAGATTTCAGTCGAATTTACGCCGTCATTCGAAATAAATTTGACCATTATACACTGCTCCACGCTACAATGAAGAGACCTTTCCAACATCGTAACTCTAACTGTCAAAATAATATTGTAGCGATACAATTACCAGGGATATATTAATAGGAATCATGGTCAAGCTATAATTAAATTAATGTTTAGAATTGTCTTTAGATGGGATTTCAATTTACACATTTCTGTTAAAATGTGAACACTCCTCGTATTTTATTGTCTATAGATCATAACTGCAGACCCAAAGCTAAAAATAACTAAAGAAATATAAACATTAAACAAGATCTTACAAGAAGAAATAAAAAAAATACCTTTTGGCGAATTAAAGTTGCTACAGATTTCAAACCAAATTCAGTTAAGAAGTACTTTGCCGCCACTATATAGAGTTATATAGTTAGCACAACATGCAATGTGTTGCAAAAAGTGGTAAGGGATATAATATGATGATCCAAAACTAGTAGAAGAGTCTGAATCAACATGCATTCCCAAACCAACCATTTACAAAGTTTGGGCGATTTTCAGTTCGAAGTTTTCTTAATATTTAACGCTAAGCGACCCATTATTTATTGTTTTATCTTCTGTGTTAATAGATTTTGGAAATGCAATTATAACGTGTCGACACAGATTCTACTCCTCTTAGGAAGGAACTCCGCACCCTCTCAAGAATGCTTGGGGTTGCTCGAATTGTTTGGAACACCTTTTCAATTCGCTGAAGGAACTCAGCTGGATTATATACAGGTGCTGCGTGCCGTGACCTTTTTAAGAAATCCTAAACACAAAAGTCCAAAGAAGTTAGGGAGGGAATTTGTGCGTTTTTTGGCTTTAGAAGTGAATAAAAATTAAAAGAAAAAATAAAGCGTAGGTGATACATATGATAACGAAATACAAGATAGAGAATACAATGCACAAAAAAGAAATGAAGCTTGGGATGCAGTAAGATGCAATAAGAGCAACCTGGGAAGAATTTGGGATAGAAATAACAAAGGCCGTTACAGATAATCGGAAGAAATTTTGGCATATGATAAATAGGCTAAATGAAAAGAAAACCATGTATGCAAGAAATCTAGGTGAGACACGGACAACACATCACGGAGAAGATTTTACAAACACAAATGTGAAACAGTAGATTAAAAGAAAACGGAAGAGGAAGATACAGACAGGGAAGACATACAAGATGACACAGAAAGACGAGAAATTAACATAACAAAAGAGGAAGTGGTGATAGCAGTAAAGAAACTGAAATATGGCAAAACGCCTCCAATTGATCGTATAACAACGGAGTTAATAAAAATGGGTGGTGAACAAATTAAATGATTAACCGAAATATTACAAGTGGATTGGAAAAAGAAACGTTATCCGCAAGAATGGGAACAAAATGTAATAATGCCGTTAAATAAAAAAGGAAGTACCAGTAAATGTAAAAACTGTAGGTGGAGCTTTATGTCTGTCGCCAGTAGTGCTAAAGATATACACAAGAACATTAGAAAAGAAATTACGACAAAAAGTCGAAGAAAAGGTAGCGCTTTAATCCCGGCATCGGACACATGATCATATACATACATATACCGGGTGGTGAATTTTTCGATGCTCACCATTGGCATCTCGGAAACGGTAAGAGATACAAGGTCGGTTAAATTAGAAAAAAAAATGCGCTTTTTATGGCAATTAAGAATAAAAAAAGCAATCCTAGTTATTTTAATTCGTTCTTGATTTGTCACGAAAAAACTGAAAATTGTGATTTTAGAAATAAATTATTATCCATTGACGCTATTTCAGTCAAACTTGGTAACTTTATACTTTTGGTCACTGTGAGTTGAATGACATTGACAGAAATTTTCTGGGCCTTTTAGATTTCAAGCTGCGATAGTCCACCTTTTTATTCCTTATAGCCGCCATATTGGAATATCACACCATTAAATACACAAAATGAAAAAGCTTTTCATCCAAAAGCTTGTTGAAAATCAAGATTTTTGTAATTAATCCATAAAATTGCCTAGGCTTTGAAAAGCAATAATTAAAGTGACAGATTGTATTGCTAATTGTCACTTAAACTCCTTAAATACTGAAAAAAATGTTATTGGTGTAACGACAACAAGATGATAAATTTAAAAACACTATGATTATTTAAATTGTTCAAAACACGCCGTTATTTATCATGCAGAGATTAGTCCTCAAATTCATTTCGTCCACTGCTTTTTGGATACTCTGCCTTAGAATGGAGTCGAAGGCATTTTAGATTTTGTGGCGAAGAAGTCCGATATGTTCCGTCGGGGATGCATATAGAGCGTCTTTTACGTTTCCCCACAGCAAGTAATCCATAGGCGTTAAGCAGAAAAGTTCACCACCCTGTATATTACTAAGAACTTTAATAGAGAGAAACTTAGAAAGAGGAAAAGATCTAAGAGATGCATTTATCGATATAAAAGCCGCTTTTGACAATATCCTGATAGCTTTGTATTTGGCGGCTAATGGTCGTCTATTATTGATAATTACAGCAAGCGACAAGGTTTGATGTTAAAAAACAAAAAACAATCGAATCCAGTTGTATTTGTTTACGAGCTTGTGTGTTTGATTGAATAATCATTCGTGTCTTCTTAAAATTTTTTTTGTTCATTGTTTTTTTATTCGTGTGTTACATTTGTGTTCTTAATAATAAACAACAATGCGAAGAAACCATTTAACAATAGAACAAAGAAATTTAGCCGTTGCTATGAACCAATGAAGAAATCGCCAGGTCGACATTGTGGATATGTTAGGAGAGCTTAATTTCACATGCCCCTTCGCGCCTTAGAGAAACAGGTGCGACTGTAAGAAGGCCTGGAAGTGGATCTTTTCACATCACAACACCTCGTGAGGATCAACTTCTGGTAATTAATGCAAGAATGCACCCCTTTTCAACTGCTCGACATCTACAGCAAGTGCTCCAGAATGCCACAGGAAATCAAGTCTCCAACCAAACTGTCAGAAATCGATTGTTTGAGATAGGACTTACCTCATACCGCCCTCTGAGATGTCCTATAAGAACTGTGGCTCAACAAAGACACCGGGAGGAATGATCAATACGTAGGCTTCAAGAAGCGACACCGTGGGATGATATACTGTTTTCGGACGAGTCCAGATATTGTTTCAGCAATGATACCCAGCGTCAAAGAGTATATCGTAGTGCCGAACATCGTACCTACCTTGCCTCAGTACACCCAACCAGTCGTTGCCTTTGGTGGTGATGATCATATGGTACGATCTGGAATTTATTTAGAGTGGCTTACTGACCTCGATATCTTTAATGGTACACTCACGGGCCGATGTTATGTCCAAGAGATTATTATGGACCATGTTCTAAACCGTCGCAACTCTGTTGCGCGGGAATATTTTGTTTTTCTTGACTACAACACTCGGTTTGTTTTAGAGATGCTTCGAGATAAGGAAATAAACCATCTTGTTCTTCATCCGCTACATCCAGACCTCAACTCCATCGAGCATGTATGGGACCTTTTGCAGAGACAGCTGGATCATCATAATCCAAGGTCTACTACTATGCAACAGCTGAGGGATGTAGTACCGGTACTGTGGCATCAAATTCCAAAAGAACATATTATTAATAATTGCATTGAGAGTATGCCAGCAAAGGGCAGAGTAGTTATTACTACCAGAGGAAGTACCACGCGGTATCAGAATTGAATAAATTTAAGTTAAGTCAAAGGAGGAAGTAACGATTTGCACTATAATATTGTTAAATTTCTTCTTTAAACGTACCTTTGTTGTAATTATCATGTTCATTACTACAAAGACGTTACATTTTGTTGTTTTGGTAGTTTTTTATTATAAATGCAATTGGTGCTGCCTTTAAGTGTCTTACACTGCAATATCCCAATTGATTTTTGAGTAGTTTAGTCAAAACTACTCGGTAATCAAAAGTTTGTACAGAAATGTAGAACGGTACGTCAGATTCAAAGGAGTAATAAAAAAGTTTCAAAATAAATAATGGGGTAAAACAGGCAGACTGTCTCAGACTCCGCTGTTTATAATTGTAAGGAATGAAGTAATGGCCAAATGTAATAGAAAAATAAGTGGTATGGACATCTATGCAGGGTGGAAGAAGAAAGAATCCACAAAGTAGAAATGGGTGTAGAAAGACCGTAAACCGCGCTAACAAATAGTTAGAAGAAAAGGGAAGACACTACCTGAAGCATAGAAGATTATATTGTATACTCTTTTGCTGCAGTAAGAAGACTGACAATAGACAGGAAGGTGTATAGAAAGTAAATAGAAGACTAAACGCCCTAAGGGTATGCAGGAATGCTAAAGAAGAAGAAGACATAAATAAAACTTGAAACTGGAAACCGTTCATATCTCGATTGGTTTGAGGACTCATATTGATTAAGACTTTTCTACTAGTTTTCCACTGTGCTATATGCCTATTAAATATTTAATATTTAACACCCTGTAATGCTCGAAAGGTAGTTAATTTAATAAACAATAAAATGATGAAAAAATTAAATGATCCCTTCTTTTAACATCTAGTCAACGTTGAAAGTTGTCTATTATTATGCGAATTAAATATGATCATAAATACGTCATTTAGCATATACATTGCACATTTGTAAAATACAGGATTATAAATTTTAATGTAATAAACGATAATAACGTAATAAATAGCATACGATTGGCTGGTAGAATTAAATGAAAACCTGATATGTATGATAATGTTCTGCTAATTATAGTAATTAATTCCCAGCCCCACGGCTTCTACTGCAAAGACGCCTTCCATTGAATTATTGTTACAGAAAAACTATAAATTAATAACTAGTATAATTGGCGCCTGCTTCTTGAAACTTATGATATTCAGTTCTACATTAAACTTTCGTACTGTTTAACGTAATTTAAACATATCAGGAATTAACACTCTGATTTTATTTGAAGAGCAGTTGCCTATTTCTGAAAAATTCTTAATAAAGAATTACATAACAGCAATAATAATATTGGGATTGTTTAAAATTAACTAATAATTGGAAACATTCTCTAGCTATAATGAATATGAAAGATACAATTAGTTTTTCCATACTGCTACCAAATTGCATCAGCATATTTACGAAAGTATGTAGCTTGCCTCTAATTCCCAAATTGGAATTTAGGAAACGCTGTAAAATTCGTCTTTGGTAAAATAAGAAAGATATGCATATTTATAAAGCTAATTTGTTTCTACTTTTTCAACAGTAAAATCATATCAATAAAGCCTTTATTTATACAGTGCTTCCCGAAAGTAACGGATAAATTCTATAAAATCGTTGGGAAAAATATTTCAAAAATGAACAGACACGTCAATGTTTATTTTTAGATTATTATTTAGAGATGTAATTTTCAACCCCCCACCCCTCAACCTTTAAGCGCTAGCAACCTACAATATAAAAAGTTTTTCAAAATCGGTTGATAAATAACGGAGATATTTACCAAAATGTATTCAAATGAAAGTGCCAATACTCGAGCAGGCGTTGATACGGCTCTAGCGATTAGTGGTAAAAACAATTGCAATGGGTTTTGAAAAATTAAGAAATACAATATCAAAATTAAAAACTTTTTTATTTGAAAAATAACAAAACAATGTAAAATTATAAATTAAATTAAATGTTCAAATTGCTGTTCGTTAACGGCGAGGCAATACTCTAATCTAGAGACAAACGCCTGTTGAATATTGTCTAACATTTCCGGGGTGATTGAGTGAATTTCTTGTCGAATTCTCTTCTTTAACGCCTCAATATTTTCAGGGCTATTGAAATAAATTTTAGATTTTAGATAACCCCAGAGAACATAATCTAACGGGCTTAAATCCGGAGATCTTGCCGGCTATTCAATAGGTCCCCGTCTACCAATCCACCGATTAGGAAATATTTGGTCGACATATTTCCGAACTGAACGTACATAATGACGAGGTGCACCGTTTTGCTGTAACCAAATTCTGGGGTCGGGTGAATCAGGATCTTCTGCATTAGGAAACAGTACCGCTAAGGCTGGAATTAATTCAAACTGGAGGAAGTCCAGGTGCTGTTCACCACCCAGCGTTCCGGCAAAGAAGTACGGTCCAATTATTCGATTACCCACTATCCCAGCTCACACGGTAACCTTTTGGCGATATGGTGTATTCGGCTCCATCATCCAATGCGGATTTTCAACCGCCCAATAACGACAATTTTGCTTATTGACAGTACCATTTAAGCAAAATGTTGCCTCATCAGAAAAAACAATATTTCTAATGAATTCAAGATTTGCATTGGAGATGTCCATCCTTATCTCACCAAATTGCGCTCGTCGATCAAAACCATCATCTGACAGTTCCTGTACTAATTGCACTTTGTATGGGTGAAATTTTAACTTATGAAGAAATCTGAAAACTGCATTTTTTTGGGTATTAGGATGTGAAGCGATTCCCAAGAGGATTGAATGTGGATTTTCCTGCACCATTAACAAGGTAATTGTCTGTCTTCACCATCAAATCTAAGATCGCGAAATTTGTTCTCAATTCGACTTACCGTTGATTGCGATATTGGAGGACGGTTTGGGTGAGTTTCATTGAACAAAATACGGACTTCTTCATGCGTCCGACTTCTATCTCCAACCCCAATCATCATTAAAACTTCGATTCTTTTGCCTTCAGTAAGTCTCATTTTTGGTATATTATTTCCTTAACCGTTAAAGAAGTAACACACTCCACTAAGTAATGTCGATAAATTTTGTTTGACATTCAATTATTAACAATTTTCAATTGTTTTTGCCACTCATTGCTGGAGCAACGCTGCTCGAATATTGGCACTTTCGTTTAAGGCAGCAACCACACTAGGACATGTACAACGTCTTGCCTGTGTTACTTCTACAGGTGCTAGATGTTCAACCCCTACGGCCGCCTTAGAGCTGATCTTATACCTTCCACCACTCGACCTTTTTGTGGAGGAAGTAGCTGTGGGGACGGCTTTGAGGCTGCACCATAAGGGTCTATGGCACACAACAGGCAGGGGAGGCAAACATACTCGCATCCTGGATGAGGCAGTCGTCATGACCCCTCTCCTAAACGCAATGGTAGACTACCTCCCTCCACAATATGCCTTCAATAGACACCTCAGTGTTTATGCCAATGCTGAGCCAACCCGGCATGTGGATATATTCATCTTTACCGATGGATCTAAAACAAGACATGGAACGGGTGTCGGAGTCTTCTCCGATGGGAATAATACATGGTGCAAAGGCAAATCTTGAACGACAGATCAAGAACCAACGTATTGGTATCTACAGTGACAGCAGAGCCGCTTTACTAGCCCTGGGTAGTTGCAAAATTACCTCAGGAGTGGTACTGCAGTGCCGTGAAGCCTTCGACGATATCTCAAAAGATAATTCCATTTCTCTTATATGAATGAAAGTACATGACCGAAATTACGGCAATGAGGAGGCTCATGAGATTGCGAGACTGGCCTCCGAACAACCTATTTGGGGACCAGAACCCGTTATCCCTATATCCCTGAAGATATTAAGCTTTATGCCATACCAAGAAACTCTAAAAACTTCACACCAAGATGGGTAAACACCGAAAGTTGTCGTCATGCAAGGACTACTATTACTGCACTCTCGCCAAAGACAGCCAAATATTATGTGCAACTGTCCCAAAAGAACTTGCGACTAGTTGTACGTATCTTATCTGGACACTGAACCCTAAATCAACACATGCACAGGATGAAACTGACGGGCAGCCCAAACTGTCGAGAACGCAACGGGGATAACGAAACTGGAGAACACGTCCTGTGCCACTGTCCAGTTCTCGCAACAATCAGAGGATCCAGGTTGGGAGACTTTTGGCCTGATATGGCCGAAATCAGTAACACCCCAGTTGCAAATTTTATAGTATTTATCCGTTACTTTCGGGAAGCACGGTATAGTGAATTATGTTTATGCTATAAAATCATAATATATTGCTGCTGATTGATACCTGTCCGGTTCCTACACTGAATCGCACTTGTAATCTGTAATTAGTTTGAATACACAAATTCAGCCTAATACAGGGTGCGTGGAAAGGTGATGCTTACAAGTAGCACTGACGAATAAACAGTGCGGGTAATTCTACTTCAGACAAATTTAGACAAACTCTAATACATTCATCGTCATCATATACGATTTCCCCTATAGTTTCCTTATTTATTGATATTAAAAATTTAATTACCCCCCTCCCTCCCCTAAGCATATCCATTTTGACATGTTTTGATCCGGATTAAATTCGAAATTTAAAACCACATTTCGATTAATTTTTAACAACTTGAACTTATACTAAGATCAATTTCTAAGTTTAAAGAACAATTTGACCCCCCTCACACAAGATCTATCATCCCACAGATTTTAAAAAGCTCTCTATGGAATCTTTAAATACTGATTTGAGACCTTCGCCGTGGTTTTAGAGATCAATACTTTTATGCTTATTAAAATTCTACTACGTAAGTGTTTTTAAATGCGTTACAATTTACGGCAACTGGAAAATTCAGAATATTCGCGATCATAATACATTCCAAAACTGAAAGATGAGAAAACAAAAATGTACGACACATACTTTTTTAATTATTTTTAATAGACTTTGTATGCTTTGGGACAGACAAGGATTTGTTTTTAATATTTTGTTTTCTAGCACAAAAATATTAGTTTTGTAGGTCGAGGACTGCCTTGATTACATGTACGTTGGAACGGGCAAAGATTTCTTCTTAGCATATTAGTATATTCAGGCAATGGGGCAGACAAGGACTTGTTTTTAATATATTGTTTGCTAGGATACGAATACTTTCTTTTGCCTTATTGTGTGCACAGAAAAGTGTAAGTGGTAGGCCGAGATTTGTCTAGCTTTTATGTACCTTGGGATAGGCAAGAATTTATTTCTAGTATATTGTTTGTCAAGAAAAGAATACTTTCATCTTACACCTTGTGTTCCAAGGCAAGGTAAGTGCTAGGCCGAGGTCTGGTGTGTGTACCTTGGGACAGGCAACGATTTGTTCGTAGTATATTGTTTGTCAGGATAAGAAAACTATTTTGTAACTTATGGTGTGCAAAGAAAAGAGTAAGTGTTAAGCCAAGGTGTTTAGATTTTGTGTACCTTGGGACAGACGAGTATTTGTTCTTAGTGTATTATTTTCTAAAACAAGAATATTTTCGTCTTACAGCTTGTGTTCCAAGACAAGGCAAACGCTAGGCGGACGCCTGCGTAGATTATATGTATCTTGGAAGAGACCAGGATTTGCTCTTCTTCTTTTTCTTACATATTTTGTACAAAGAATATGGTAAGTGCTAGGCCGATGTATGCCCAGGTTGTGTGTATTTTTGGACTAGTAAGACTGTGTTCTTATGATCTTTTTTGTCAGGATAATAATACTTTCATCTTACACCTTGTGTTCCAAGACAAGGTAAGAGCTAGGCCGAGGTCTGGTGTGTACCTTGGGACAGGCAAGGATTTGTTCATAGTGTATTGTTTGTCAAGATAAGAATACTATTTTCTAACTTATGGTATGCAAAGAAAAAGGTAAGTGCTAGGCCAAGGTATGTTTAGATTTTGTGTACCTTGGGACAGACGAGTATTTATTTTTGGTATATTGTTTTCTAAAATAAGAATATTTTCGTCTTACACCTTGTGTTCCAAGGCAAGGTAAACGCTAGGCGGACCCCTGCGTGGATTATATGTATCTTGGAAGAGACCAGTATTTGCTCTTCTTCTTCTTCTTACATATGTTGTACAAAGAACATGGTAAGTGCTAGGCCGATGTATGCCCAGGTTGTGTGTATTTTGGGACTAGTAAGACTGTGTTCTTAAGATCTTGTTTGCCAGGATAACGATACTTTTGTCGTACACCATGTTTTACAAGACAAGGTAAGTATTAGGTGGACGCTTGCCTAGATTATATGTATCTTGGGATAGACTAGTATTTGTTCTTAGGATTTTGTTTCCTAGGATGAAAATACTTCTTCTTGCTCCTTGTGTTCCAAGAAAAGTGTGTAAGTGCACAAGTAAGTGCTTGTTTACCAAGATAAAAATGCTTTATGTTAGACGTTCTGTTCCAAGACAAAGTAAGTAGTAAGCAGATGCCTGCCTAGATTATGTGCATGTTGTGTCAAACAAGGATTTGTTCTGCGTGTATTGTTTCCTAAAATAAAAATACTTTCTTCCTATTCCTTGTGTGCCAAGACAAGGGTAAGTGCTAGGCCGAGGCCTGCCTAGATTATGTGTATTTTGAGACAGACAACAATTTTATTTATAGCATCTTATTTACCAGCACAACAATACTTTTTTCTTGCACCTTCTATATCAATACAAGGATATATACCTACTAGGCCGAGGTCTGCCTAGATTGCCTTAGGATAGGTAAAGATTTGTTCTTTGTATCTTGCTTTCTTGCTTCTTACTCTTTGTGTGCCAAGGCAATGGTAAGTCGTATGTTGACGCCAGGCTGGATTTTGTGTACCTTGGGGCGGACAAGGATTTGTTCTTACAATCTTACTTGCCAACAAGTATACTATCTTCTTACTAAATCCTAGGCCGAAATCTACCTAGATTGTATGTGCTTCAAGACAAGCAAGGATTTATTCTTAGTATCTCGCCCTATATATTGTAAATAACAATTTCCTATACACATATTTACTCGGCAACTAAATTTAATCAGATAATTATTTTGCGCATACACCCTTTTTTATTTGTTTGGGTTGATGTACAGCTGATCGAAATAAATAAAATTAAAGTAACAAAACTGCAATTGTCACTCTTAAGTTGGGACTCTAGTAACCTATAAAGTACGCTCTTTATTACCGATATTTAAACGCTAACCGCAACGACAGAGCAACTACTGCGTGTAAATTATTGCAGATAATTTTATCAACATTATGCCTACTTTAGTTTTATGAGCGTTATTATTAGTATTTATTGCATGAAGGTAAGCGAAATAAATTCCACGTTGCATCAGCATGGAAAGAAAAGAAGCCCAAGCGGATTTGCTTTGAATCGCAATCAATGCAATCTTAGAATGTGTAGAGTAATATATATAGTATAAGAAAAAGAGAAGATTTATTATTGAAAACAGAAATGCTTAGCAAATCTTTTTCATTTCCATAGCACTATTTATATTGTCATCTGTTTCTTGTTGCAATTATTGAAGGCGGTTGATTATCAGTGGCGGCTCGTGAGTTAAGAAAGAGGGTGGGCACAAGAAAAAACTTACCTATTTTTTGTACATAAAATCCATTCTCCTATTTTTCATGCTGGAAAAGACGTCTATGAGTAGTTTCATCGGCCTCCAAAGCAATGAAATTTGCAGATTTAATTTCTTTTAATATTTCCTGCTTGTAAATTTTCAACATTGCTGGCAATTCGTTCTGAATAGTTTTTGAGACGCCACTTGTGAACCTTTCATATGTATTGCAAGCACAGCGTCTAATTCGGCAGCAAACTTGATTAACCCTACATAAATTCATGGATTGTCTGACGTTAATGTTTCATCATGACCTCGCAACGCCAGTTCAAAGGCGCCGCAAAATTTAATACACATAATTAACCGGCGCAAAATATGACGAT
>JABXWE010018746.1:0-15597 GCA_014611495.1 Limonius californicus
TCTAGTGAAAATGTGACATTCGTGTACCTAGACGAAACGTGGATCTACCAAAATGGATCCGCGAGTCGTCAATGGGTACACGAAACCGATCTTAAAGGTAACTCAGCCAAAATTAAAAGTGAGGGGAAGAGGTTCACGATTTTGAATGCGGGATGTAATTTAGGCTTTTTGGAAGGGTGCGACATGTTACTAGACTCAAATAACAACGACAGGGACTATCATAAAACTATGAATGGGGAAATTTTTCAAAATTGGTTGGTTAATCAGCTGATTCCTGCTTTGGACAAGTTGCAAGGAAAATTTGTCGTGGTTATGAACAACGCACCGTTTCATTCAGTGCAGTTTGTCAAGCCGCCCACATTTTCTTGCAAAAAATGTGTGTTGCAGGAATGGTTGATTAACCACCACAATGTCGAAATTCAGGACAAAATTACTAAGAAAAAACTTTGTGAGTTAATTAAACCTTTTACAGCAGACGGAAATAAAAGATACGTAACTGACGAAATTTTGAAAAAGCGCAACTACGAGGTTCTTCGATTGCCTCCGTACCATTGTCAATACAACCCAAACCCGTGGGGGTTTTGTAAGACCTATTACAATAAGCACATAAATTCGCAGCCAAAATCGAAAGACAAGGTTGCAAATTTATGGCGTGAGGCTCTTTCAAAATGTACCCCCGACATGTGACAAAATTTCTGTGCGCATTGTGAAAAACTTATTTCGGAAGACTGGACAAAACGTATGGGAAATCTATCGTTTGAAAATATTCCTCCTTTCATTATTTCAATTGGGGAATCTGATTCAGAATCGGAGGGTGCCGATGATTCAGATACTTCTAGTGATAGCATGAAGGTGGAATAGGGTAGGGGATATTCTTTTG
Source organism: Limonius californicus (assembly GCA_014611495.1). Classification (NCBI taxonomy): domain Eukaryota; kingdom Metazoa; phylum Arthropoda; class Insecta; order Coleoptera; family Elateridae; genus Limonius; species Limonius californicus. Next base: position 881 of record JABXWE010018746.1, read on the forward strand.
GCATCTAAATTGTGAATGAGTGTTTTACAGTTTTTATCTCGCCCGAGAAAAACACTGACCTCAGTGGAATACAAACTTGGGTCTCTTAGCACCAGAGACAACCACTGGACTACCATAATATCAATTTGAAACATGAGCGGCATGGACGTTAATTCTTCTTAATTTGCTGCAAGACCTAAATATAGGACAACAAAGAATGGCGTGGAATATGCTCTGTATCCATACGATTTGAGTTCAGAATTCTCGTGTAAAAAGAACAGCAATATGTATTTGGTATGTGTTACGACGACATTTAAATTATAGTTATTATGTTATTTATAATGAAATCATTATTATATCTAAGTATTATAAACCAATATTGAGCAGAAATAGGCGGACGTTAAATGAACAAACAAGCTCCACTGGCAACATTGCCTGCTTTCAAAAAACATAACCTCCATCAAGAAAAACTAGCATAACCCAACTTAATTAATTGACAAATTTCATTGATACCACACATTCCCCTAGATTTCCACAGCCTGTTGGATGGCAAATCAATCGTGAATGGATTATATGAAACTAGTTCTTTAATATACTATTATAATTAAGACTAAACAAATAAATTATAATAGTACCGGCGGTGTGAGAAAAACCACAGCAACAATATAAAAAAATACGAGGTGCCTCCAAAAATATCAGTAAATGCGCGGAAAAGTGATAGGGTAAAAAGGTAAATTAATGTAAGTTACAATTCACAATCATCTACCACTACACTTATTTATGGACATTCAATGGGAAATTAGTTTAATATTACTAAAACGCAACAAAGACAAAAGACCCAAAAATACAATTTTGTCAAAATTTAAATTGCAATATTCCCTAATAACATAAAATCTTATCAAATATCCTTCTCCGTCGTCAAAATAATAACAATTGGCTAGATAACATTTAAATAAAGTCTTCCTCAAATAATCTGGCTATGTTTGCTGCTATGTTCTAGCGCAGCTAAAACATCTTGCTTTTGCCTGACGTACAGCCGTCCTTTCTTCCATGGATTCTGCAATTGTAAGGGTTTAAAATCATCCCGCAAACAACGCTCACGCGCGCCGATAACAGCGACCAAGCAGAAATTTTTCAGTTTATCCGCCGTATAAATAGGACCGTCTTTACCCTTTAGCACCACAGCCATGTTTAATTGCTTTACAACTAAATCGACAACTTCCCTAGCGGTCGTTCGTGGAGTCACATGTAATTTTAAACTAGTTCCACTAGCTAAACCCGTTTCATAAGCTGCATACACTTGTAAGATACCCGGCAGAGTGTAGTCTTTGCTACTTGTGCTGGTCCCTGCATCAGAATAGGGAACTTTGAAAATTGGATCTCCTATATCGGTCTTTTTATATGTTTCTAAAGGCTTTAAGTAGGTGGACTGCGCAGTACTTACGTCGATAATATTTTTGATATTGGTCAAACTTTTAGAAGAAGTTGTTTGTAAATTTGATGAAAAAATATTCGGGTCGACGCTTAAATGCCTCGAGTAGTACCTATCAGATTTGCTAGTTGCGTTGGCATCTAATAAATTTTGTTTGACGTTCGTCATACTACGAGACGGAACTATTTTTGGTTTGTGCTTGGACTTGCGAGGCGTGCTGGAACTGATTGGAATTGGACAACTAGCTTCGCTGTCGGAACTTAAACTGTGCATACTATCAGATGTATTTGTAGTGTTTAGAGTATTCACACTTAGAAGGCTTCCACTGAACATGGGCCTTACACTGAGAAGTGGACTAGATGTGGCAGAAGTACTCGACACAGTACTGGCACGACACCTGTGATTATTTGAAACTGGTATACTCGTAAATAAAGTGTCTTCGCTCCGAGATGGTGGTAAACGTTCATTAAAATAATCACTACTATAACTATCACTGTTCTTCCTGGATTCGGTATCACTTGTTGCACTTAAATATTGACATGAAATCACACTTTCATTCTTGCTCAGCTGTTGCTCGCTCTTACTGAACTCGTTTAATAATGACGAATTCGTATTTGAGTTGCTAGCACCTGGCCCCGGCCACGATCCACGTCCTGGGGTACTTTTAAAAATCTTGGTATCATGATTAGGAATTTGGAGCAGACTTCGTTTCAGATTAGAATTCGTCTCGACGTCTTTATCCAAGATATATTTTAACAATAAACCTGAAGTGATACGATCGCGAGCGAACGTTATCACATCCATCAACCATCGCACTCCTTTCCAGATGCCGTTAAGCTTCATTTGGAGATCTTGCAGTTTAGCTAAACGTTCTCGCGCAGCAACAACTTCGCTATTGGAAAATGCTTCTCTATGTAAATGGTTGGCAGTTGCAGCATCGAGCTCGAGCAAGCAGCTTAACTTCGCGTACTTTTGAATAATATTACTCTGATATGTGCTTAAATGTATCATTTCGAATACTTGTATGGGTAGACTTAATAGATCACCTCGTTGTAAGAGTATTTCGCGTTGGCCTGGAACGGAACAGGAAAACTCGGCGGAAGGACAGATTACTATAAAACTAACTTCGTCAGTCAGATCTACTATTTCTGAATCACATAAGCGGTGCGTCAGGGCGTCTTCATTTGATATGTCCATGTAGTTGAAGAGTCGTTTGGCTGCGCTTGTTATGAGATCTAGGAATGTTCGTTGCTGTTCAGTTGCATGGTCTGCAATGTCTGGAATGTTCTGTTGTTTCAGGTACTCCCATTCCTCCCTGTAAAAAATAAAACATCATGTTAAATGCTTGTTTTTGCTGGATTACTTATATATGCTATGGATGCTATAGATTACCACCATAAATTAAAATCAACTTTTAAATATGAGAGATACAGAAGACTAAACATTTCAAGAAAAACATACCAACTTTGTGATTCAATAAAACTCATAGATATGTATTGAGTCGATAATATAATTATATACAATACAGTTGCTACATTAGTAGCTATTGAAATACAGAAATTGGAATTCTAGTCAAAGGTAAAATCGGAGTTGCTAATTTGTGCTGAGTTTACAATATGACAATCACATGCGGTTAACCATATAACATAACTATTTTAAAAGGTTAAATTTTGACAAACTTTTAAATCTGGACACCATCGCTCTACAGACAAAGAACTACGCAATGAAATAAGGACGTTCTGACAACACCTCAAGCCAAAAAAACGCTACTACTAGCAGAAGAACCTAATAAATAAAACAGCTATATAGTAAAACTCTAGGAGTTAAGATGTAGTGGATGAGAAGGGTAAAGGAAATGATTATTGATAAATAGAAGTTTAATGTAATGACCTTCCAAACAATAAATGATAAGTTATATTAAGTTCCACGATATTAGTTTGATTACCGTTTACACACCAACTGATGCTAAGAAAGCGAAGCCCCGTTTTACAATGAATTACCAAAGCAACGCGAGAAGGTACCAAAGTATGAATCTACAATAGTACTTGAAGATTTTAACCCCAAAGATAGGAAAAGAGAATACAATAATAGAACAGTAGGTGAGGATACATTATATGAAGAAACCAGATGACACATTATATGAGGAAACCAACAATAAGAGACAAAGATTGTTTATAGTTGCATTTACGAATCAAATAATAGAAGAAATACGTAGATATCACTGACATAGGTCAATCTGCACTTTCTACGGCATGCAAAGAGGAACAAGATAATGATTTTATAACCCCAGGTGTATTGAATAGGCGGGAATAATATTTTTAAGATTTATTAAAAGTAGGGAGGAAAACGTTTAACAAGAAGACTACATAACATTGAAGGAGTAATTCTAAATATTAAAAAAATACGAAGTCCCCAGGTGTGATGAAATAGCCAGAGAAAGGACGAAGTATGAAAAAGTAATTTGAGGGCAAATATACCGACTGATTATGCGGATATGGAAGAAGAAAGAATCCCAGTAGATTTAAAAATTGGATATAACGTTTCTCTATATAAGAAAGGCAGTAAAGAAGAAGGCAACAACTATCAAGCCATACAAAATACTATCATGTTTGTTATATAGGACAACATAGTGAAGAAATAATTGGTGGTTATCAGTGTGTTTAGGAGAAATCAATCAACAATAGTCAGTAAACATCAAATATGGATATAATATAGAAATCCATAGCTTATTGGATTACTTTCAACAAGCTTGTGATAGAGTAAATGGAACGAAAATGTTGATTGAAGGAGACATAATGAATACCATGATAAAGTAATAATGCACAACGCCGCGACTAAAACATTTCATATAAACGGCAGAGTAAGACGACGAGATGCATTTTCAGCACTTCTATCTAACATACCCTCATAGAAAATAGTTAAGAAATTTGATTATCTTATAGTGTCTGCACTTAAATTACATAATTACATGGGTCGCTGACGATGCAGTTCTTATATTTATAAAATGAAATGCAGTAGATGGACTCGCGGCAAATGTTTCAAAGATAAAGTATATGGTAATAACTAGGGCGAGGAACACACATTTACACGACCTACAAATTAATGAGCCTACATTTAAACAAGTCCGGATTACACAGAATTTAAATGAACAGTGAGTTAGGGAATTTAACAGGAGGGAAACATATCGTACGTTATATTAAGGACCAAGAGATAACTTGGCTAGGACACATCAAACAAGTTCATGCAAAACATAGGACAAGAGTATTATCATAGTGGAAAGCACATGGAAGAAGTCTTAAATGATTAGTTAATAATACGAATTTTAACTTAACGACAGGTGCATGTATACGCTACAATTCGCCGATGATCAGGTTGTTACAGCAAATGATAAAGATGACATGCAATACATGATGCGAAAATTGATAGAAGAATACACAGAATGGGGGCTATCACTCGATATTGAAAAAACACAGTACTTATGCATAGGAAAGGAATCTAGTACATTGGATATTGAAATCGGACAAGAAATCTCTAACTGTCAGAACTACGTCTGTTTGGGTGTTACATTCGATGATACTGGTACTGACACGAGAGAGATAGAACAGTGAATAGTACACGCGAGGAATATTATTACATGTCTCAATAGTATATTCGGGAGTAAAGAAATATCGAAACGAAGAAAATTCAATATTTATGAAACTATGGTTAAAACAACCATTCTGCATGGCGCTGAAACCTGGAGGATAACGGAGGAGTATCAACCAAAAGTTTAAGCAGTAGAAATGGCTGCGATGAGAAGATCTTTATGTATTTCAAGAACAAGTCACTTTAGTGACGATAAAGCGATACAATAAAACAACAGATGGGAATTGAAGGAAGTATAGTAGCCGACACAGACAACAAACAGTTGATATGGTATGGACACATACAGCGTATGCTTGAAACAAGACTACCTAAATAAGTTTTAGAATGACAACCAACTGGAGAAGAGGTAGACCCAGGTTGGAATGGCAAAAAGCGATACATAGCGATAGAAACTTAACACCAAAAGACTGTGAAGATAGAAGAGGATGCAGAATAGCCGTTGGACAACGTCATAAGACATCCTTAACCGGATGAGAATTATAGAACAAAAAGAATGGAAGAAGATAATAGAACGAACTATGATTGTGTACGATACGGGGAAGCAGAGCTGGACAAGTAATTAATTAAACTAAGTGTATAGTGGCATTAATTACTATCGCAGGTGAATGCTTAATTACATTTTTGGCAGGAGCAAAGTAATTGTAAGTAATTGTATTTTATTCAGAGTTATAATTAATTTGGTTAGTCAGCAATATGCTGTACTTAATTATTTTTACACCTTGAGTAATTGTGCACTGTAAACTATTTCAAAAGTAATTATATTTAAAAATAACTACCGTGACTCCGTCCTTTGTTTTGTATATTTTACAAATAGTATAATTATAATGTAAAATTTCTAAATGTCCAACAACATATAACTTTAATTATAAAATTCTTTATGCAAGTGTATTACATTTGTATAGATATTTTCAGGTATATGTCAATAAAAATTTTTTATCAGTCACCTGTCAAAGTTTCTTTTTGTAATTACTAGTCACTTACAAGCCTAAAAATGTTACATTGTCATTTAAATTGTTTTGTTCATAGTTAATATTTTGTTGTACATAAATAAATTAAATCATAATTAGATTATCTTTCCTACTAATTATTATTTAATAACTGCTTTCATTGATGAGGCTGCTAAGCAATTATGATTCAGCTGCTTGTAATTAATTAATTACTTTTCGGTAATTTGTAATTTTAAATTCTAATTAATTGTTTGTCGATTGTGGATACCACTAATTACAGATGTCGTCACAGTAATTATAATTGTACTTAATTACATTTTCATTACAAATAACGGTCAGTATTTAAAATTTCATTGTAGTTGGCATAGTTCTGTTGTCACATAACTGCAAGTGGCTACATTGAATATTTACTTTAAGCAAATAAATAATGTATTTCGTATCCTTAATGGAAAAGAGCATACTATATTGTGAGAAAATCGTAAAGAAATGTGTTAGTTTTCTTGTTAGCAACACTTTTCTTCTTAGCAACACAATATTTTCATCATTTCCTTGTAGTTTCTTATCTGTTCTCCACTGACAAAATAACCTGTAACATTGTTCGTATTTTTCTTTTGACTTAGATGGTAATAGATTCGATGTAGCTTCAGGAACTGACTTTAAAATATCATAACGAACATCTTCTACCTTATGCATTTTGCAAAATGATAAAACAAATTGTTTATTTACTCGTCGTTATAATGTTTTGTTACCATGTTAGCAACACTTTTAGTATATGTAATCAAGGAAGCAACACAGCATCTTTCTTGATTAAATTTTATGACAAATTTTAAAATATGTTATGTCAAATTTAAAATTTTTATTTATCCTTTTCCATTAAGTATACGAAAAAATAGGATGTTCAACACGTTTGAAAAGTGTTTCTTCCATGCTCGTGCAAATTTAATTGACTCGCTTCGCTGCCCTCGCTCGTTAATTAAACATTTGCACTTGCTGGAAAACTGACACTTTTTAAACTTATAAAACAATCTACTATTCTATTTAATATTTTAATTATTTCCTTACTTTTTTAATGGAACACTTTCATTCATAAATTAGAACAAAAACCACAAAAAATCAATGAATTTGTGAATGGTCAGTTGAAAATTGGTCTATAAAGTTTACAGAAGAATAGAGAAAGATTCTCATGATCTGTTTTTTTTTTGTGTTCCTACAAGCCTTTGATTACTACTTTTATTGATGACACTAAGTAATTATGATTCAGCTGCTTATAATTTGGTAATTTGTAATTTCCAATTGTAATTAATTACTTGTTAGTCGATTATAGTTCCCACTAATTACGGTTTTCGTCTCCGTAATTATAATTATTGTACTGAATTACATTTTTATGCCAAGTAATTGTACTTAATTATAATGTTACTGTAGTTGGCACAGTTCTGTTGTCAAGTAATTATTGCAAGTGGTTAGTTTGAATATTTACTGTAAATAAATAACTTTTTGTATTCTTAATTTTTTTATGTAATACTTCTGTAAATTTAACACTAAGGACATTCAGAAATTAGTATGAGAACAACAAAAAATGATGATATTATTTAACGAGTATATAATAAAAGGATAGTTGAAAATTGGCATACAGGGTGTCCCAAAACATACTGGCAATATTTCAAAGAAGAACTCCGGAACTTATTTCGAAAGACCTTATAAACATACAGTCCTAAACATAACCGTTAACGAGTTATTGTTTATTTCATAATTTATGTGGCTAAAATTTTAATTCAATAAAGTTTATGCAATAAATCTTTTTTTAATACATTATTATTATTTTATTTACAAGAAATGTTCAAAATTATCTCCATTGTGTTCGATACACAAAGCCGCACCTCGCAGAAGAGATCGCTACGTTCTTAATATGGTTGCTGGGTTATTCCTAATAATATCGGCAGCCTACTGAATTCTTTGTCATAATTCAAGACATTGATGTGCTGGTACCCCATCGTGTTGATACCACATTGCACATCTTCCAGTAATAAGGGTAAAGAGTTTTCTAGAAAAGATTCATACTTCGTACCATTCAAACGGTGTGACAGTTCAAATGATCCAGTCTGACGATCATTAAAAATACCAGCTATCATATTAACACTAAATCTATGTTGAAAATGCGAGAGTCTTCTTAAATGAGGATTTTCTGCAGGCCATTCATGAAAGTTATGATAATTATATATACCATCTTGTGTGAAAGAAGCTTCATAGGTCCATAAAACATGCAGTAGGATTTGATTAACTCTATAATGATGATGTGGATGTAAGCGAGCACTTCTTATTATTCTCCAAACCTGGTTCCTACATATTCCAGTACGTACTGTAATTCTTCGCATACTTAAAGACGGATCTTCTTGTAATAAATCAGGAACTTGTTCATCATCGTTTATGGGTCTACGGATAACTCTTTGGCCGACTGCATGTCTTGCATTGAAAGTGCCATGTTCCCTCAGCTGACGATGTGAATTAAAGAAAACTGCACGCGTAGGCAGACTTCTATTGGGGTATCTTCTACGATATCCTTGTTGTGCTGCTAAAGCATTTCAATTACACAGACCATAAACATAATAAATATTTGCATATTCTTCATTTGAAAATAACACTGGCATTGTGAATACCTAGTACGTTTAGGACATATGTTTATATGAACTTTTCGACTCTAAATAAGTTCTGGAATTCATCTTTGAAATATTTGCGGTACGTTTTGGGACACACTATATATTTAACATTTTCAGAGTGGCTTTTGAATTAATTCTTTGAACTGATAATTTATCTTTTTGATTAGTCTGTCTATCAGTTTTGTGTTGTATCCATTACTGTGTGCAATTTTTTTTCCTACAGACAGATTCAGTATGAGTCACAGTGCCGCTTTATACTGATAGTGGTAATTTGAGCGTCGCTTTACATAAATTCCTCCCAGACTCATAGTCATTTCCCAATTGAAGTGTGCTTTGAGTGACGTTTTGACGGTTGTTTACAAATAAATATTTTTGAGTCACACAACCTAGAAAAACCAAATAATTTAATTTTTCTTTTTGTTTCTGAGAAAAGTTAATTACATACAGTAAACAATGCGAATCTAAACATTTACCTCATAAACGCTCGTTATATCCTCGATCTCGCTATATCAGAAATCTTGCTATATTTAAGATCTCGTTACACTCCAGCTCATTTTAGGTGAGTTTCATTACATTTACTGAAGCTTTTTTCACCGAGTATAGCAGGTATTAGTAGCACGTACAGATCGACCAACTCAGCTGAAGCAGCGAAATGCGTAAACAAAGAAAAAACAAAACAAACCGGACTGAGATGAAAGATTGACTTAACTGGCCTAGTACTTTCTTTCAGTGCGATAGCTGTAGTTAAAATGCAAAACCCGCAGACTACTACTACTACTTCTCGCACTATGCCGATATCGCAAGCGCGCAGTTCAAGTTTAGAATAAGCTCCGTCCCCACTTAAGCCACTTTGCTTGTGAGCAATTCGCGGCCAGGGTATCAGCTATATTGACCAAGCTGTAAGTTATGTCATGTTAAATTTAACATTCCTGCATGAAAACTAACGGAATGAAACATTTAAGAGAAAAAGATGGTGTTTCGCTAGATTAACTTAAATTTCTATTGGAATGTTACTTCTGTAATGTAGAGCGAAAAGGAAACATTTATATTTATGCTACACATTCGTGGTATCTAGAATGTTAACAAAATGCAACATAAATATGTTTAGTGCGCACGTCTATGGTCATAGTAAGTGGAGGAAATCAGTAAAGCGGCACAGGTAACAATGCTATGAAACGGCACAGAAAACATTGTTATGAAACGGCACAGAAAACATTGTTATGAAACGGCACAGAAAATATTGTTATGAAGCAGTACATTAACTCTCATTAGATCGCTCTACATTTTGTATAGTTAACTATTTATATAATCCTGTATATTATACCTCAAATTCGTTAGTAACCACAAAATAAAAGACTGTAAAACTGTCGTTTGAAAAAAATTGATAGGTTTTCCTGATTGATTATCAGTAGGGCTTTACAATGGGTCATTGAGCTCAATGGCTGTTTCCCTACTTTCATATACTTAAAATTTTAAAACTTAAGAGTTTAAACATCTTTTACTCAAACTTACCCTGACACATGTGGATTATCCCGCACCTTACAATGTGGCAGCATGTTTGGAGATTTAGCAGGAACAACCACTTGTATAAGGTCCACCGAACTTTGCATTTTTAAATAAGCTAAATACAATCCCTTGCTTAGCTTGAGCCCTGACACCTGATGGTAATTAATTTGTTCCTGTATAGAAGCCATAAGAATCTCCGCTATACTATGATCGTCACTCAGCACCACTTTTTTAAACACTTTGTTCATTGGTAACCACCTCGAATTTAGCACTGAAACACTTTTAGGCGATTTCATGTAATTTATAGTACTTAGCACCACCGTTCCGTGGGCATCACGCAGCGGCTTATAATATAACTGGCCTAAATCTTGCAAACACAAGGCCGACTGCATCTGCAGTGCGGCTGAAAGAAGTTTGGTTCGGAAATGTATGGCGGACGACGCGTTCTTCTCCATGTCACTGCGGAGAAACTTTGTGTCGTCCCACGTACATGCCACCTTCATCAACCAGTGGAGATCAGTGTGGATGCAACTTGGGAAGGTTTCGTCTATTTCTATCACAGGCAAAAAGTCCTCGTTTGTAACCAGGACTTTATCTTCATGGTATAATATGCAAGCTAGGTAGATACCTCTGTAACAAAAAAAAAGTTCATATAACGATATACATATATGGTTTCATTCTTCTTCTTGCTTTGTTTATAGGGCAATGACCTGTTAATTACCTACAATGTTTATGTTTTATGAGCCTACACGTATTCCTGGCAGGAGGCTTGCCTAACCAATCGAACAGAGTAGAAAAGTGAAAGCTGTTTGTATGACAACCGGGACCGGTGGATTTATGTGCCCTCCGAAGCTCGACGGGATGCATATGCCACTATATTGGTCTACTTATTCGAATACTGACTAACGCGGATTATTTTGCATTGTGCGTACAGTTTGACTTGCGTCTGCAGTGCTCCACTATGCAACTGATATACATGTATACAGGGTGTTAATGAATTGCAGGGACAAACTTCTATGGCTTAAAGTATACATGAAAACAAACATTTTTTGTTAATAAATGTATGGTCAAAAGTGTTTCCTTTCAGGGATAGAGCTTCTCAAAGATTCTTTAGGAAGCGCCTAAATGTAGGCAACTCAATTTACTACCTACTATTTGTTTCCATAACGACGATACAGGATAATTAAAACCCTCAGGCAGGACATGGCGCAAGAAATTTAAATAAATTGCTCCTGTTAACATTTGGGGTAGCAGATATGGTCCAATGAGTCTATCGCCAATAATCCCGGCCCAAATGCCCACGCATTTAAATATCGTCAATTTTGACACAATTCGATATTTTTGTGATATTTTTTGGCTTTTCTTGCCTTCGTTTCTTTCTGTACCTTTTATAATTCGTTTTTTTTTTCATTCTATGATTTTTTATAATTATTTTCTTGGTTATTTTGGTTCTGTGTTTCGTATTTTTGTGTTATGGCGAATTATACTTTTGCCGAACAGCATTACATGGTGTTCATGTGTCGAGCTGCTTGGGGTAACGCACGCGATGATGCTCGCCTGTACCAAGAACATTTTCCGAATAGAAATCATCCATCGCACAAGGCCTTTAGTGTAGTTTCACGTCGGCTGCGGGAGGAAGGTACATTCGTTGTCAACAGACACAATTGTGGAGCTACCAGAACTAGGTGAACTGTGAATTTTGAGGAAGAAGTTTTGTAGAGAGTTGCTTAAAATCCTTCTACTAGTTCAAGACCCATAGCTCATGAAATGGGAGTGAACCATGTTTCAGTATGGGAGGTACTACATGATCAGCAGCTACATCCGTACCATCCACAGAAGGTACAAGCCATGGTTCAAGCGTATTTTCCCAGAAGGGTAAAATTTTGCCAGGAATTTCTGCGGCGGTATAATGAGGATCCAGAATTCTAAGGAAACGATCTGTTTAATGACGAGGCATCTTTTACGAAAGAAGGAATATTCAACAGTAGAAACAGCCACAATTGGGACGATGAAAATCCCCATGCTGTTGTTCAAAAGGATACCACTGATACCAGCAGAGATTTTCAGTGAACATTTGGGCCGGGATTGTTGGCGATAGACTCATTGGACCATATCTGCTACCCCAAAGATTAACAGGAGCAATTTATTATAATTTCTTGCGTCATGTCCTGCTTGAGAGCTTTATTTATCCTATATTAATTTCCGTCGTTATGGAAACAAATAGTAGGTAGTAAACTGAGTTGCCTACATTTAGGCGCTTCTTAAAGAATCTTTGAGAAGCTCTATCCCTGACAAGAAACACTTTTGACCATATATTTATTAACAAAATAGTTTGTTTTCATGTATACTTTGAGCCCTAGAAGTTTGTCCCTGCAATTCACTAACACCCTGTATATGTATGTAGCTAGACAATTGTTTAAATTGTGTACACATTGCTGTTCTTGGATTTGTCAAACACTTTGATACAAAAAAACAAAGTAAGTCCATAAATAAATCAACTATATTGTTGCTATATTAGAAGTTACAATCTAAGTAGGTAGTTTCATAATGAGGGCTGATTTGCTAGTATGGAGTTTGTATTTTTTGAAAATATAGAAGTTATTTAATAAAGTGTATGAATTTGCTGTTATAGGAAATTTAATTGCTACATTTAAGAAATTGAGAATTAAATGAATATTTAAAATAAGCTTTTACACCAGAAACATTTCATCGATGTTTGGACAGGGTTGCCATACATATGTACGTTGACTGTTTATAGATGGCTTTGAACATTATAGCTAACAGCTGGTTATTTATAATATGTCTAACACACAACTGCAACAGTTTTGCATAAAATATGTTAACTAATTAATTTCTTTCATTTCCATTTTTTGTTATAAATAATGAGAGATTGTATGTGTGCTTTGACGAGTAATTGTTTGATAGATTAAGCTAGTTGCCATTGAGGAACTCTGGTGATGTTTCGTATTCCTCGTAAGTGCATCTGTTGGGGAGTTTATGACTTTCTGAATTTTGGCGATAAAGTTAAAATACAGATTTATGTAATAAACAAAAAATGGCAAAGAAATCCCACGTTCACAGGTTAAACCTGAAGAAATGGCACGTGCACGTGTAGAATACACCAAGGAGGCGGCTTTAGCAGTAGAAAACCAATAGACGGCGCCACTATAGAAAAATGTTCTTACTTTGAAACATAGAAATTGCTTCCAAAACTCCATATTTTTGTTGTATGTATCAATTTTATACATAACGAACATGTAACTTAGGTAATGTGAAAGCAATCTCAAACTTTTTCAGACTGTTTTACTCTAAATAGCTTTCCATTTATGCCATTCTGTGTGTGGCATCTCAGGGTATATAATGTACAAATATGCAAGTTATAATACATAATGTAATAAAGTTTATTTTGTGATTTTTGTTCAATTTTTACCATTAGTAATGAACAGAACCTGTAATATTGAAGCAACAGTTTGACCATTTATAAATAGATGGCGTTCTCAAATACAAGTTGAAATGAGAAGAAATGTTAGAGTTAATAAAAAAAATAAACCAATGGACATAAGGAGATATCTGGAAATTGTAGGTTTCTCATTAATTGGTAAATGTAACCGTGAAGCAAAGGTATGTGCTTCTGAAAATACAAATTCTATTTCAACCTGTTCAGTGACTTCCTAATAGAGTACCGTGTTGAAAAACTGTTCTGCATTACTAGATGCTACTGGGGTATATTTTGTTGGATGTATCTTAAAAATACGCATACTAATAAATTGGCAACACTGTGTGTGTCCATAATAAAAGAGTGCAGTCTGTCTGCTGATACTGAAGTATCCGGCAATTTTACTTACCTCATGAACATATTTGAAATTGCTAAGTAAAACTCAAGCAATCTGCATTTGTTCGTCAATACTATCGCTTAACACAGTTTATATTTTTTAACGTAATAAAACATTCATTTATTGAAAATATTTGTTCTAATTTTAATTGGGCTTTAGACCACTGCTCTTATTTATAAAATATTCGAAATTGTATATATGCTTCTAGCAATAAAGTACTATTTTCTAGATTTGTAGTGTTTTTCTAACTATTGCAAATTTGAAGTAGGTATTAAAATGAATTAAAATTTAAAACACAGAAAACAGTAGTCCTGGAAGACTTTTCTTAAAATCGAAAATATTATTTTTTCCTAAAATGCAGTGTTTAGCAATATAGAATATTTTACAAAAGTAAATTCTTCGTCACTACAAGATTTTAATTCAAAAGAACGTGTTAACAGTTTCGGTTCCAGAAGAAGATCAAAAACTTAAAATGATTTTTGAAAGAGTGGTACTAGTAAAGTTTCATGGGATATAAAAATAACATAACAAATGGATCCCCATCCTAAAGAAAATTAGATGTCATAGCAAGAACCCTCTATAGTGAAAGACCCCAACTGTATATAAAATTCGAATTATTTTCTACATTTCAAAAATACTCTAAATGTAACTACTTAGGCTCCTATCTTGAAAGAAAGTTCTGTGTCCCACCATTTCATGACCTCTCTTAACAAAATATTTT
>JABXWE010018747.1:0-38825 GCA_014611495.1 Limonius californicus
TCAATATTTATAATATAATACATAAACTGTGATGAGAATAATATTGAGGGCTTTGAATATAAAAATGATGAAGAATTCTAAGGTTACCATATCCTTCATGATCAATTAATTTAAAATTTTTTTGAAGAATTTAGTTGCAAAACCTCAACACATGGTTTATGTTTTTCTTTTTATAAGGAAGATAGCACAAGCTACAGAATATTAATTATAATTTTTAATTATTTACGTCAATGCATGCTTATCTACAGGGTGTTGCAATTTTCTAATTTAATAACTTCAAGAATATAATAGCCAGATGAATTGAGAAAATCTATATATAGCCTATTTTTTCTTCTTTTTCACTTCGTAAAGAAGATATAGGACAAAGAATAGCAATTTAAATCTTTTTAACTTTTTTGAGAAAGAGACCCTCACTACATTGTTTTCCTTCATATTTTTGTAAGGAAGCTATATGGTGCAGACAATAATTTTGTTACCTTAAGAACTAAATAAATTCGCATAAAATATATGTTTTACTACTTGCAGTCTTTATTGTATTAAACCATAAATATCTAAAAGAGTAAGCTTTAATGTAAGATTTGTGTAATTTTGTATTATGAATTAAGGAGAAATTCAGATCAAATTTGAAAACAATTAGTGATTTAGGATTTGTTCTTTTTAATGTAACCCATTAAACCGAATAAACTTTGGAAATCCCCTTACCACTACAATATTTAAAACACCTAAATACGTATTTCGGCAACTAAGCTGTCATCTTCAGTAGGAACTTGAACTAACTAAAGTAACTTGACTGAGGAATACCTCTGGAGATAACTCCTACACCAAGTCAACAATTGAAATCCAACGCTAACAATCTAACAAGCAAAGATTTAAATACTAAATGCGTTATGGTTCGTTACGCCTAACCGGTTAAGGAATTATTTTCAAAAAATGAATTAAATTTGAGTTAGCAATTAGTGCTTCATCTGCATTTAAAAGGTCCCCGCTAATTTTGAAAATAGGAATGCTCTCATAGCAATTCAATTCTTCTGTTGAGGACACTTCCTTTAACAATTTTAGACTTTCTAGTTTTATACCGTGTACTGTCTCGTAAATGTGTTGCTCAATATTACGTTCAGTTTGCCCGATACATTTTCCGCTACAGTGAAAACAATCAATTTCGTAAATCCCCAACTTTTCCAAAGTTTTCACTTTGTCTTTAGGGTTTCCCAACCAGTTCCCAATGTTGTTATTTGAACAAAATACAATTTTGGAATTGATTTGTTTGTATATTTCCCCAAATCCGTTGGTTAAGGGACGGAACGGAATTTTGATGACTCTTCTAGTGATTTCTTCAAAGTGGGAACTGCGAAAGTGGTGGAATTACTAACATTTAATCTTGGCTTACGTTTTCTATTTTTTGTTGAACACCACTAAACCGATAAGCCTTTATATGAAAATATCGAGTACAAACTTTAGGTTCAGTAGCTCTATTATCATAGAAGATATGAAAAATTGAATATTTTACATACAACACCCGATATAGGTATTCCTGACAAAGCTTTGTAGCAATACCACGATTTACCGTCTTCATCTCAGATTCATCTGAACAGTATATTGATTAATTATCAAAGTTAAAACTGAAACACCTTACAGATATTTAAATTGACAGATATCAGAGAACCGATTTTTAAAACAATATTACTTACTGTCATTTGTGAAAAACATGTAAGACTATATTTTTAAATTGGATGTTAATAGTAGTACAAGCAACTATTTTGAACAAATGAAAATGCGTATTATAAGTATTTACATACAGATAATTACTTTGTATCAAAATTAATGGTATAATTTGAAAAATCGACGTTGCTGCGATTTTATAAAGGTCGTATTTCTTTCAAAAAAAACATCTGTATCCGCAAATGTTAGGCCATCAAATGAATCAAAGACATTGATTCTCATTTTTTCACTAATAACTAAAATTTCTCAGCTAGCGCCGACTCAATTTCGAGCCATTTTAATTAGAAAAATTGATTTAGTTTTCTGAATATTTCCTTGAAAACCATTCGTGTTCAAAGTTAAGTAATTCATTTCTGAGATGGTATCACTCATGTACCTTGTACGTGCGAATATCACGAGTGCGCAGCACGAGTGCTATTCACAAGCGCAAGGGACATTCCTGACACTAATTACCACTTGCTTGCTTGTCGCACTTCTTACTTCTCCTATTCGAAATGACACTCAGTACAATCACGCATTATGTAAAATAATACACATTAAATTGAGAGCTATCAGACGAAAAATGTGTTACAAGTTTCAGTCACAATCTTAACATGTGTATAGTTAAATGATAGTTTCACAATGGTGTCCGATTATAAGGTAAGTAGATTTCCTGCTTAAAAATGATTTGTCTTTAATTTAAAATATTTAAGATTCTGTGAATGCATAGAAAAGACAAAATGAGACAAATTGTGACGTAGACACAAATTCCATATAATGCCTGAATGAAGTATAGATATGCAACATCAAAAATGTTAATGATTGTACACGTAGAAAAGAGTTATTTCTTAATAGTGATATTGATGAAAATCATGCCGTAGACTGTGATTGGGCATTGCATTTACATTACATATTTTTTAGATAAAGATAGAAGGCCAAGCTTCCGATTTATGTTACTGAAAACAAACGTTCTGCTTACGTTTGAACATTGTTAGCGAATACTTATTGAAAACTAAAAGTAAATTGTAATTATGTAAAATTACAGCACCCAGCCAGTTAATTCAATTACATTTTCTTTTTCTGGCTGTACTGCATATCTTTTATAAATTAAGCAAAATATACCTACAACGTCGTAAACATTCTTTTACATATCCATATTATATACATGTAGTGTAGAGATCAGACCACTGGTGTAACCTCCGCCTAGTATTTTTATTTTACCGATAAGGCTGAATATTAAAATCAGGCAAAAATTCACTTGCCTCTGTTTTTAGCGTACAACTCCATTACTGTACGAGACGGAAGTATATCATGGTTTTTACCATCCTTACCACTATCAGCATCACATCATTTCCCATTGTTTGATTGGCAATAATCACTGTTCTTGCATTTTTTGTATATGTGTTTCCATACTTATTTTATCTATTGTTGTGTCCGCTCGTTTGTGAAACGAATTATTCCCAGAAAAATATATTTTTTAAATGGCTTAATGTTATGGTGAAATATTATACAAATTGCACTAGATATAATATGGAGATTAAGATTTAGTTACAAATAATATAGTAATTTTGATTGGCCTTCCATTCGGAAAAAGTCTTAATTGTGAAAACACCGACTTAAGAAACGTATCGCAAAACTATTTTGCGGCGGACAAATTGCTAGCGCAAACGCGATGTGTTTAAGAAAAAAACATTAAAACTATATACAGTACATCCGCAATAATGTAAACAGAATAATATAGAGGTTGTTTATCTTATCGGAAATTTTCAGAAACCTATGTAGTAACAATCAACATTATAGTAACGTGTGTTATGTAGTCAATATCAATGCGTATAACATGCTAAATACGTATACCGAGTGTCAAGGAAATCTAGACCACTCTCAATTTTTGTTATTTGAACACAAATCGAATTTTAAGCAATTAATGTACAGCTCCATTAATTAACGGACGTATGAAATATTTACAGCAAACGATAGCTCTATTATTTTGTATCATACTTCAATATTTATTGTTATTACTAGTTAAAAATGGAGTCAGCCTGTATAGTGCAACTAGTGCAAATAGACTTGATCTCGTAGATACGCGGTATAAGTAAAATTGGTAAAATTTGGGTATTCCCAATATTGCAATATTTACATAAATGAGCGTTCACATAAGCGCGATGGTACTGTATCTTTTTTACGGAATCTTAACATTTTCTTAATAAACTGATGCAACAATATAATATCAACAAATAAAACTAAAGTATAATTCTGTCTGTTCGCGTACAGTTCGCAACCAAACAAATGTTTTGCGTCTATGATTAACAACTATATCAATAGAATGATACATTTTCGTACCTATATCAGTATGTATTTTTTAAGAGCTATAAGTTAGGAAAAACGCAATAACTTAACACTTCAGGAAGCGAACATTTTAACTTTTCAATTAATAGTATTTTTCAATTTAATATTCAAAAATACCCTCAAAATTTTCATTTTGTTATCTTCTTATCTTTTAATTAAATTATTTTCTGCAATTCACTCCAACTATATTTGAATGACTATTTGGCAGGTTTGGAATCTAAGTTTTATTTTTATATATACCTTAATATAGAGAGTTTAAAAATGGCAAATAAGCTCGATACTACTTGCTCCAGAAACCACACTAAATATTTAAGAAGAATAAAAGTAATTCCAAGTATTTCCGGCCCGTGATGGCGACTTTAAATTTATTTATTTAAATAATTGTATTAAATTATGACGGTAGATATTGAAAAATTTCGTACTAGTTTTATAAGGTGCCTTTCTCGATAGCTATCTTTTTTTATAAGTTTAAAATGTATTGAGAATTTTTTAATATTTTGCTGATGTTCATTCAACTTCTCCAAGTAGTAGCAGAGCTTATTTGCTGGTTTCTAGATGGGTCGAAAAAAATCTAAATGATCTTTCCCTTGAAGATATACAAAGTGTAAAATTGTATTGTGGCACATATAGAAGTACCATCTCAAATCTTCTTCTTCTTCCTCCATCATCCTTATACCCTTACGGGCATATTCTCTTCGCTATTCCAATTAAGATATATACACATCCATATAAGAATATTCTGAATTAAAAACAGTATCTATAGCTAACTTTGAATTTGCTGTCAAGGTTCTCATTTTTAAATCATTCGCAAAAGATTCCAAAATTATTCAGTATATGTAATTGGTATAAAGTTTAAAATGTATTGAGAATTTTTAAATATTTTGCTGATGTTCGTTCAACAACTCCAAGTAACGCACCGTAGAGCTTGTTTGCTGGTTTCTAGAGGGGTCGAAAAAAATCTAAAAGATCTTTTCCTTGAAGATACAAAGTGTAAAATTATATTGTGGCACATACAAATGTACCATCTTAAATCAAACATTGCACATATTCTCTTCCCTATTCAAATTAAGATATACACATTCATATAAGATTATTCTGAATTAAAAACAGTATCTATAGCTAACTTTGAATTTGCTGTCAAGGTTCTCATTTTAGAACATTCGCAAAACGTTCCAAAATTATTCAATATATGGGTATGTGTTTTAATTTTGATTGGTATAAAGTTTAAAATGTATTGAGAATTTTTAAATATTTTGCTGATGTTCGTTCAACAACTCCAAGTAACGCACCGTAGAGCTTATTTGCTGGTTTCTAGATGGGTCTAAAAAAATTTAAAAGATCTTTTCCTTCAAGATACAAAGTGTAAAATCGTATTGTAGCACATAGAAAGGTACCATCTTAAATCAAACATTGCAAATATTCTCTTCGCTATTCAAATTAAGATATACACATCCATATAAGAATGTTCTGAATTAAAAACAGTATCTATAGCTAACTTTGAATTTTCTGTCAAAGTTCTCATTCTTAAAACATTCGCAAAAGATTCCAAAATTATTCAGTATCCTAAGTATGGGTATGTTTTAATTTTGGTTGGTATAAAGTTTAGAATGTATTGAGAATTTTTAAATATTTTGCTGTTGTTCATTCAACATCTACAAGTAACACATCGTAGAGTTTGTTTGCTGGTATCTAGAGGGGTCGAAAAAATCTAAAAGATCTTTCCCTTGAAGATACAAAGTGAAAAATTATATTGTGGCACATACATCTTAAATCAAACATTGGGAATATTCTCTTCGCTATTCAAATTAAGGTATACACATTCATATAACAATATTCTGAATTAAAAACAGTATCTATAGCTAACTTTGAATTTGCTGTAAAGGTTCTCATTTTTAGAAAATTCGCAAAGATTCCAAGATTAATTAATATATGGGTAGGCATTTTAATTTTGGTTTACGAATACAACTGCCATCAGTAAATGCTTAGCTTAATTATATGGTGACTATTTACCTAAGACAATTTCTGGGAATAATTGAATAAAAGCTAACAAACAAAGCAAACGAGTAATTAAAATTTATAGAACAAAGCATAATAGTTATTTGATAACTGTAGGAAAGATTGCCGCCCATTAGTCATCCAGTTCCAAGTTCACAATAGCATCTAAGGATTTCATTAGAAGAAACACACAATTAGATTACTATGCAAAGGTATTTGTCTCACTTCCTTCGGCACCTCTTGGAAGTGCAATAAATTAAAAAACTCTGGCGCCACTTGGCTTTTTTTAGCAGCACCAACCGTGGTGCCCGCACCTTGAAAAAACTCACCTAATAATAACACCTATCAGCGATAGCATTCAAACAGACAATGGTAACAATGGTAGTAATATTTGAATTATAAATGATCAGTAGCAACGGAATAGATCCCGAGACAGAGCGCCCACTGGGTCTTGCTGAGATTTTCTGATAGCTCCGCGCTGGACCTCGGCGTTAATAGGTTCTGTCAGTTCAGCCGCCGACTTATCATCCCTCTAAATGAGTTTAACATTTGGTGTAAAATATTGATATAGCCCGGTCAGGTATAGGTGATACCACGGGGAATAAATTCGGGCTATTTATCTCAAATACACGTACGTGCACGTGGCGTTCGAGACTATTGATCCTTTTTATCTCCTTATCACCGCTGTACGACAAGCATTAATCGAAATATTAGTGTCCGTAATATTAATTTTCGATGAATATTCGAGTGCTGATGGAGGAAATTCACTTCGCGATTCCGCGAACGCCAAGGGGAAAGCGAATGATGCACTGCTCCACTTCTGGTCCCCCTTGTTTCATTGCGTTTGTAATTATTTTAATCTAAATGCGAGGGTTTGCATTCCGGTTAGTATTTATGGACTTGGACTGCATCTATCATATGCAATTGTCTGTAGCACGAGATCAGCCTAAGGGGAAAACGGCGACGGATCCATTTGGTCGCCCTCCGATCTGGATCTAGGGAAGTGTTACAACGAAAATACTACTCTTGTGGCTTATACTTATATGTTTCGTGCAAACTATTCGTAAGTTCCGTTGAAATTTATCGGTCGAATGCAGCTTTAGAAAAATATTATTTCGTAATTTTTCTACATCATCAGTTGCTCAATTTAGTTGATTTTAGTTGCCTTCAGGCTTCCTCTAGGCTTAACAGAATGCTGAACATTTCTCAGCATTGTATTAACTCTCACTGTTTACTATTTGTATATGTTTATTAATATATTGTATTTTTTTTAATCCCTGAAGGCAATAAATAGATGTTTAGTGTATTATATTTGGTGTATGTATCTATAGTTAATATTTAAGTAAACGGTGCTATGATAGAAATCCTTTAATTTTAGAAATCTGTCATTCTTTTCACACATGTGGCTTCATTCTACTTAACCAAAAGTGAGGCTGTGGATTAACTTTTTTCTGAACAATTATATGTTAGTATTGTTTTGTTCAAATGCCATCTTATGCTCCATGCAATTTTGAAAAATTTTTTTACCATACTAGATCATGGTATTTGCTCCTCTAGGAGAGAAGGTCGTTAGGAGGTATAGCATTCGAAAAACAAGAAGATCCTATATGAATGAAACCTTCTGGTGCAGTAAAATAGCAAGGCTACATAATAATATGAAAAAGTAAGTTTTATAAACAATTTCTTGATTTTAATCTACAGAATTTAAGGTATCTCCTGTAAGAAATTCCGTTCTAAAATGTATTGGAAATGTAACGAAAATTAAATTCTTGGAGTTGTGTAAAAAACAAAAAAGATCTCGATAGAATATAAACAAATATTGCTTCAGCAATACCATATAGGTAAACTAACGCTACTTTCCACGTCACTTTACGCCTAAATATAAAATATCCGTAACTCTCATAAGGTACATAAATATTTATCACATTATTTCTAAACAGAACGGGGATTTTTTCGTTGTAAATTGCTAACATTCCTTGTTCCTTCTCATAGTCTACATAATATTTGTGTTGAATTTCAGCATGTTTATTCTATTGCATAAATTTAAATGCAAAAGAAAACATTAACCATATCAACTGAATGTTATCAATACTACTACTAGGCTATGCCACGGAATAATATAAACATTTTAACATTTTAAATATTCGCTATATTATGTTTAATGCAGGACTAATTTTTATATAATTATTAATGAAAATTACAACCACAACAGTGTAGTGAATAAATAAATTACAACAATAAATCTGTGTCAACGATATGTTGACAGACGTACAACTTGTTGTGTATTAGAATTTTATAATTTCATACTACTGTTTATTATATAGAAAACTGAATGAACAGGTTTTTGGGACTGTAGTAATAATTTTTGTATATAATCTCGCATTTTATACATCTTTAATTTGTACGGGGACTTGATATTGTAAAATGATTTATAATTACTTATCAAATTTACATATTGATGCATTAGGAAGATCGTGTAAACAGTTATTATGCCTATTTACGGATGCTCTGGCGAAGTAAAAATGTCTCCAGGTGTATATCTCAAGTAAAAATGACTGATTACATCTAGATTTCGATTTGCAAAATATTTATTTGTAAATTTCTAAAGCACTTCAACGATATTTTGAAATACCGTATCTCTGGATCGAATAAAATTCTATGCGTTCATACATTATTTTCGTTTGAATTATATTTGTTCGTACCAATATTTAGCCCTAAACCAGGAGTGCAATAGAGGTAACAGACTAGAGTGCTTTAAAATACACTGTTTAATGGAAATCGTCGATTCATTGACAGAATGATTTAAAAAATCGTGGATTGTCTGGAAATAATTTAGAAATACAGTTACATGATGTAACTATTATTTGAAAATGCTGATTATAGTCAATGTTTTCTTTATTTCGTTGTATTACATTATCTTATATTTTGTCCATTCATATTAGATATTAAGCTGGTTGCAGTAAGATGCACTATTTAATGTTTAATTCAAGAATTTCTCTCGGCAGCCCGGATTTATATGCATTTGTATATTTTACCCACTTGGCACTTAAAGTATTTTGAGTATCACGTGACTATACAAAGTGGCATCATTGTTTATGTATATCATTGTACTATTCATTTCATATTATGTGCGTATTCTGCAATACCTACCATTTTCCGTACCTTCGCCATTATTTTTGCGCTTTATTTTCTTATTATTATTAAGTGTTGGTATCACAGAAGCAACCTGTATGATAGTACATTTTTCAAACAATCAATGGCTGGCAGTTTTCTAGAATTTGTGCTCGTTAGTTCATAATCATAAATACCTACCAATATCATTTTAAATAGAAAATAAAAGTGAAATATTATTATTGTGTGAGTAGCTTTAGTTTAATTAAAAATATATTATATACGTAAGTTTATGGTAGGTATTTACACATTTTTAAAATAAAAATTAGAGATCTTGTGAATGCTTATAATATAACCAAATACGTTAATTACAAAATTAAGGAATTGCAAAATAGCAAATTTTGTATGAGTTTCTATGATTTCTATGCAATTTAATCACATATTATCTTTAAACCCATTAACAATTCAATAGTACAATTAATTTTTTTAATTTAATCTACCACGTCTTATTATTTTGGTCTGCAGTATCATTTTAGAGATTCATAATAAACATTGGTCGATTTAAGGGCATGCATATTATACTTTTCCTAGCGTAAGACTGGCTAAAAAGTTTGATCAAAATGCAGAGCATATATTTAAATTGGTGTGGTATAAAACTGACACATTTTGCGTAGCGTTACCGAAGATGATCATGTACAACCAATTCGAAACGTCACATACCTAAATGTGTGTGTACACATGCATGATAAGATTTGTAACGATTTAGATTCGACACGTACCTGGCAGTTGTGCAGTCTTTGTAGAGGGTGTCGAAATCTTTGCAAGAGAGCAACTTGCAGCGGTTGACACCGGGTTGTATGGCGCCCAAACCCCTGAGGATGCGTACCTGCTCCACGTTGCACACGAGCGGCACAATATCGAGTCGTTTTAGTTTCGTATAGACGGTGTGGAGTCCGCCCACCAAGTGTTTGAGAAAAAGTTCGAAGGCCTGGGGCAAACATAGCATGGTGTCGCCCGCAATGATGAAGGCAGCCACCTTTTGGCCGCGGTAATCTACCAGCTTGCACTCGTTGGCAGTTGGGTCGGAGGTCGATATGGGGGGTGGGCTGTTGTAAGAACGCGGGGGTGCGTGATGTGCCATGAGATCCAGGGGGTTGTGGAGCACCCCTAGCGAGTTGAGCAGCCCCAGGCCGGGGGGCGGCATGTGGCCCAGGGCCATGCTCCTTGCGAGTCCCGCCGAGGTGACGGGCGGCGGACTCAGAGCGTGAGCCATCGACATCGGCGGAATCAGAGGGCTCGCTTGGCGCGGACTGTGCACCTGGTTGTGGTTGCTAGAAACGAGATTGTTGTTGTTGACCGGCGAAGAGGGCTGCTTGATGGCTACCGCGGGCGAACCGGAAGAAGCGTGGCTACTGTGATCACTAGCAGAGTCCATAGCGGAAGTGTCCATCATCGCGACGACGCGTACCTGTATGCGTATGCCTAACCAGCACCTATGAGCGAGCACACTGCACACAACAACAAGTCAGTCCATCACCCGCAGCTACAATCGGACTGCTGGAGCAAACAGTCAGAGAGATGTCGTAATAGTGAGGGTGCTGACTGTTTGTCTGTCTGTCGCGGGCGGGGCGGTGCGCGCTCACCGCGGTACACTCACTGCGCGACCTGGAGGAAGTGCGGACGCGACCGGTACATTCGGTGGATACAAATGTAATAAATAAAAACATTTGGAAAAACTTCTGCAAGTGCCAGTAGGCGGTGTTTGCTTCGTCACGCGTTATGGCGCAGCCATTGGGCGACTCGGGTTCGCCCAGGCGCCGCATTGGCGCCCCTCTTCTGCCTCCATCCAAGTTGGCCACCCACCGCTACCGAAAGAACTTAGTTTCTTTGTAGCTCCGAGGGCGGATGCAAGGGAACTTGAAATATGAGCTGTGACGTATTGATAAAGAATGTCACCGGGCTGTCACTGCGGAATCAATACGAACTGTATGCGACCGCCGCTTTTTATTTTTGCGCCGCCATTTACTAATCTCCGACAATTACTTACTGACCGTACTGAGCTACGTATTCGCCGGCCGCGGTTTTTTACCCGGTTCGGCTCAAACACGCGTAATCGCAGGTTTGACACCGGGCTCACGCTGCCCCACCAACCCCGGCGGTGGGCTCTCTAATCATCGGATATTGCGTTATTAGAAGATATTTTTATTTTGCTATCTAGAGCGAAGAAGAAATTAAACATCGTCTGGTGGTCAGTAGGTTACTGATACTTCCTGCTGGTTCAGCTGAGCTCTCGGCGTATTTCTCCCCCATACACCCCATTGCACTTAACGCGGTCCACTATACGGAAGGGAACATCTCCCTTCGCTAGCATCCTCATTATTTTTCCTATGCGGGGAAATAAGCAACATCACCCCGATTTATGTTATGTTTTATTTAGTCTTTAATTTTCTTGACCCATACACCCATACAAAATTATGCGAAAGGGGAGTTTCTTTTAGGAAGCAATTAAATTAATAAGTAAAAACAATATAGTAAAATACTTATGTTAAATTTAATTTTGGTTTTACTTATTAATTTAATTAAATTTAGAAACTAACACAATATTAAAAAGAACTTCAGAAGGTTTAAAATTATTTTTACTTACCTACCAATTAACATGAATTTTAATAAAGTAAGACAAGAAAGAATTAACAACACGTAATTTGATCCCAATTTGCACTTAAAATCAACAAAATAAAGTTCAAAAAGCTCATTTATCTTACAAATATTCTACATATTAAAAATATGGGCATGTAGGTAAGTAACTTCTTCTCAAATGACGATTTTTAGCTCGTGTAAGAATTTTCGAAAGTTTTCTGAGAAGTAGCAGCGTTGCCCAGATGTTCTCTTGGGAAGGATTTTGCTGTACTTAATATCCCTTCTCAGAAAGGTTAATTTACAGATTAATTTTATTTTATTATCAGAAATTGGTACTTAATTAAGCACTGCTAAACATTCACCCCACAATCCTTTTCAAACACTAGTAGATAAAAAAAAATAAATTTGAAAATATTTTTTACGATGAGGGATTTTAATCCCAGAACCTCTCGTTAGTATACAGAGATAATTACAAAAGAAACCTAATGTTTAGATAGCTTAAATAACTAGTAGACAGAAAAATTATTCACGTGTTTTTCATAAAAACCAAGAAAAAATAGTACATTTATCATACTCTCTATTTTGTACGTATTAGTGCACCTACGTAAGTATCATTATTACATTTTACATTTTATATTATATTTTAAATGTATGTCAGTATTTCTGGAACACTTTTACATTCAACTTTAAACCTTTCTTTACCAAACAAACTCTGCAGGCAGCATTAAAACTGCCTACAGTCAAACTGCTGCCGCAGTATTTCAATGAATTTTTTAAAATTTATATTCCATAAATAAGCTTTCTGTCTGCTTTTCTTCCAATACGTTGTCATAAATGGTAAAAATCTGTAAAACAATCCATAGTTTTTCACAAAAATAAAAACGAAAACGTACCCATATCTTAAATCACATCCACAAATACGTTTTTAATTTGAAGCAAATAAAATTTTGTTAAACTATCTTGCGTAAACCATTCAATAACTATAATCAGAAATATACTCGACGCCTTTCAAATTCACAAACACACGTTTAATGAATGAGCAATTGAGCTCATAAGTTCCCCGCTATTGGAAGTTTTGGAATAGAAGACCAAAGCCAAGTCCGAAATCAAAATTCAGTGTGCTGTTGTCCTAGCTACAAATGTTACAGATTATTAGAACAGGTGTACCTCTTAATTATTTAGACTTAAACATAAACATTAAACATAAAAACAAACTCGAATACTCTATTTAGGTATATAGAAAACCTACACAAACAGATATAACACCACAGGGCTCATATAACCATAAAACACATACATTGGCAGCTTATAGATTTTTGCTACGTAGAACTTCAACAGTTCCTTTAGATCACATTAATTACACCGAACAGATTTTGATTATTAAACAAAGTGCACACAGTAATGCCTACAACACAAACTGATTAAAATACTAATAAAAGAAAGATTGTAAGTTACCTAGCAATTAAAAAAATGTAGGTACCCGAAAAAATGTGTTAAAATTATAATCAAAACAATTATGTACATTTGAAGTAATTTTTAAAACAAAGAATTTCAACAGATTATTCAACGCAAACGATAGGATTTATAAAAATCAATTGTTTACAAGTTAAACTGTTCACATTGTAACTCTATATACATAGGCCAGACAGTTAGAAAGTTCTGTGATGATAAACGTAAATTTAATATACTAGACGGTTTCTCAATATTCACAAACACTTTAACAAATACATACACCTTTAATAAATGAGCAAATTGCGCTCAAAAATTTCTCGTTATTGGAAGTGTGAGAATAGAAGACTAAAACCAAGTTTGAAACCAAGATCCAGTGTGCTATGAACTACAAATGTTTATAGTGCTTTTGAAAAAGACATATCAAATACTGAAATACTTATACAGCATAAACGAAACTATAACCTGTTGACATTGTGAATGTTTTGAATTACTCATTTATATTAATCTCGACGAAGTAAGGGAAAATAATTAACAAATTTGGTATTGGTATTCCAAGTTGCTTAATTTTTATTTCCTCTTCATAGTCTAACACAGAAAAAATATATTAAATAAATATTAGGTGGAATTCACGATGATATGTTGGTTGATTAGAAATCAAATACACTTCTAGTCAGAATAACAATGACTACATTTAGTTTTTATAGTTTCACGCATGAATAACGGTATCCAAATTTAACGGTAGGAATACAGGGTGGTCTGTAACTTTTTAAGACCCAAACTTGCATTAATCGATCCGTAGTCAACAGATATCAATATTTGGTACAGCTATACAGAACAATACGCATATCGTACAATTATTCTGTTTCAGTATTAACTCATTTGAGAAAAATATCTATTCAAAACATAATTTACCTTTGAAATTGCTGATAAGTACTGGGAAAGATTTCTATTTTTTGTGTAATTTGCAGCTCTACAAGTAGATTTGACGCTCGATACCAACAGGTCCTCTTCTGCTTACAGTATTATGACGTGTTACAACACAAATACATAAATAAATTGTAGATACATACAACAATGTAATAGACAGTAACGACACTACCCCAATTTTCATTAAAGTATTTATAATGTTTCCTCCTGTGATCAACACCTATAAAAAATGGTTCTTGCCCGTTAAAAGTAGTAATAATCGTTAAATAGTTGCTAGAATCATGAATGATATGTTCAGGTATACAGTGAATTCCATATATTTATGTCCCTAAGAGTTTAGGCATCTCAATTGCTTAAAGACTCGAAGAATATCATCTTGTACTTGTAGCTGTTCAGTTTTATCTATAAATATGTTCTTGCATATAACGAAAGTTACTATAAACAAGTACAAAAATACAGTCAAACCTCGATAAGTAAAGGTTGAGGGGAAATCAAAAATAACTTGAGTTATCGAAAATTCATTCATCAAAAATAGCTCAAAAATTGCATACCTACTTCTTTAGTCTTTATTATATAGCATGCATAGATGTACCTTATACATAAAAAGTCAGAATAGATAAGGAGTCATTCACAATTTTTATCAAGTACATATACGTTACATATTTACTTGCAATTTATATTTAGTATGTATTTGGTACTACACAGTAGCATGCAAAAAAAGAAAATGTCTACAATGAATGCTATACTATACTATTTAAGCTCAACTGACATGCAGAAATTTAACATCAGTTGCAGAAATATTTACTAATAACAAACCTAGTCTAGGAAATTATAAAAAGCTTCGAGTAATCAAAAAATTATCATTATAAAAATATGAATATTGGACTAGGCATTTTGGTGGGAAAGAGCTTCTAGTTCGAATAATAAAAAAAAATGAATTATAGAGATTCGAGTTCGAGGTTTGATTATATTCGCGTTTCCTATAGGTAATTACTTTTTGTCATTATATTTATAGAAAGTAAACATTATTTACTTTAAAACACTTACCTATTGCAAAGTTTTATAAATTCTTTAAAACAGTCGGAGAGTTGTCCGAGGAAACTGCTTTCAATTCAACATTATATTTTTCTTAATATGTATCTGTGCCCTTGTGTCCTTACTCGTTTCCCTTTCAGAATAGTTTTCACTTTAGGAAAGACAATAGGTTTGTCACCAAATTGAGTGAATATGGTGGGTTATATATAACTCCGAGTTTCGTTAGTCATGACTTCACAATCAGTGCAGAATAGGCAAGTAAATTTCATACACAAAAAACGAACTACTCTGTTCTCCAAATTGCGGTTACACTCGAGAAATGCAGTGTAGTAAACTCTTCATCACTTCAGTGTTGAATGCACTATTTACCATTTGTTCTTTAACCACAAATTCTTAGTGGATTTGCCGCAGAATGTAATTAGCATGGTTTTCGTTCTAAATTTTTGTAAACGAAACTTTTTGAGTTTTGGTACTGAATTACTCTAGCGTTTCGTCTCAAGATAGCAGAGAATCATCTACGACTCATCGCCAGTGATAACGCAGTTAGAAAGGTTTGCATTGTTGCTACAAGTCTGCAACTCTTGCCTCTTTTGTTAAATTTTCCCTTATTTCCAGCAAAATTTAATATTTACTCGTTGCTCCATGGCGACTGACAGAAACATATTGTAGGTGCGAGCGTCCTGCGTAGAAACTAAAAGTTGCTTAAGTTTCGCTTGATCACCTCCTGTATTTTTAAAACTATGAACTATTACCTATGTGTTGCTTTACTTTTGGTTTAATTTCACAAGGCTCCATTGCTGCAGCGTCTGCCCGGGAATCAAATTGCCAAACCTCATATTGCATAATAAACTTGTTTGAACATTTCACTTACGTGTTTTATTTATCCACAAGAACTTACTTGTTTTATTGTTTCGACTAAGATATAACTTTAAACAGCAAAATCGTTTGGAATCAGGAAACGTATCTAAATGTTATCTTTTTAAAGTAAACATATACAGTTTCTTATGATATACAAAATGTGGGCGTAATTCACAATTCTGAATCAAAACATCATTTCTTGGTAAAAGTTATACTCAATTATAAACACGTTTTTGACATTTATCTTCTGCAGATTGTATGACATTTTACGTTAGACAATAAAGGAAACATCAGAAAGATTTCATTTATGATTAAACACATTACAACTCCAAAACTAACGTAGACTCTAACGTATGTTAATATAAGGTTTTCTACTTTGAATTACCTCCCAATAATATGCCCTAAAATTGTTACGTGTGTTATGAATCAACGTATGCAACTATAGAAAAGCGAAATTATATAAATTCGACTACTGAGGTCTAATACCTACTACAATAGTATGGATCTCTATTACCAATTCAAAATTAAACCAAACAAGCATACAGTATGTACATAATCTGCGGCATCCACATAATCTGCCAAAACAATGTTTGTTGCCATTCTTTTAACCAAACAGATACTTGTGAAGATAGCATTTCCAAAAATTATATTAAAACGTCACACTAAACATTTCATTATAAAACAATCAATGAGATACGTCAACATATATAGTACGAAGGCAGCCTTTTAAGTTTTTACAAACGACCACTAGGTGGCGCTATTGAGATGTGTCAATACTAATTTCGTAAAATTGGACATTTGGTATTGTGAAAACAGTGGCAGCTTAAAAAAATGAAAATTTCACGTAAGGTTTTCTTTGGATGATTTTTTACGATTTTAGTAACAACCTAACTGAACAACAATACATAGAATCGCTTCGTTCAACTTTTGGTAATGAAACACCATCTGAAAAGACTGCTGTACAATTGGTTTACAGAATTTCGTCGTGGTCGTGCTTCTGTCAGTGGTGAATTTCGTGAAGGTCGACCAAAATCGGTTGTTATTCCAAAAAACATCGATGCTGTGCGCAACATGATTGGAGAAGATGGGTATGTGACTTACAGACTTACAGTGAGATAGAGGCATCCTTAGGTATATCGAAGACTGCAGTACTTTCGATTTTATATGAACATTTAGCTGTGAAAAAGATCTGTTCCCGATGGATTCCGCATAATTTGACCGAAGCTCAAAAAAGGCTCGTGTTATAAGGAAATGCTCAAATAATTCGACCGAGGAACTGCAAAATCCGTACCTATACAATATCGTAACAGGTGACGAAACTTGAATATATTCGTATGAATCGGAAACTAAACAACAAGATGAACCGAATCCCACAAAAGTTGTTCGTTCACGAATAACTTCCAAGAAAATGATCGCTTGTTTTCTCGATTGTACTGGACATGTTACAACCATTCCTTTAGAGGATCGAAGAACAGTTAACACTGAATGGTATACAACATTTTGCTTGCCAGAAGTCATCGACGAAATCAGGAAGAACAACCGAAACCGTTGCATCATTCTTCATCATGACAATGACAGTTCTCACACAGCACGTCAAACAATTGATTATTTGAAGGAGAAAAACATCGAATTAATGTTTCACTGCCCGTATTCACCTGATTTATCGCCTAACGACTTCTTTGTGTTCCCAAATGTAAAACAAAAAATACAGGGACAGCGATTTTCATCACCTCAAGAAGCTGTTGAAGCCTTCAAAAACCAAGTTTTTGAGATACCTACCAACTTTAGAGTGGAAAAAATGTTTCCAGAATTGGCTTGAACGCATGCAAAAGTCAAAGGCCAAAACAGTTTGCTCCAAAAAAAATTTTTATTTCCTAGTTTTTGTAAAAACTTAAAAGGCTGCCCTCATACAACCTTTCTAGATTTGAAGATTTCAGCCAGCCGATTGTGTTTTAGTTCACCCAATTACATGCAATAAAACAAAATTACTGCAAAAATACTACATTTTTATAGGTGATTCTCAGATATAATACGTATTAACACTGCTGAAAAACTATGTAAAAATAACATTACCTACAGTTTAATCGCAAAAAT
Source organism: Limonius californicus (assembly GCA_014611495.1). Taxonomy (NCBI): domain Eukaryota; kingdom Metazoa; phylum Arthropoda; class Insecta; order Coleoptera; family Elateridae; genus Limonius; species Limonius californicus. Next base: position 18,154 of record JABXWE010018747.1, read on the forward strand.
ATCTCTTGCATTTACCTGATATTTTGGGTAAAAATTAGATTAAATTAAGTATATTAAATATTCAAACGACATTGACAAGCTGTTTGTTGTGTGTAACAGTCAATAATGCAAAACTTTGGTTAAATTAGAGGTTCGTTTTGGCATAGCAAAGCTAACCATAGAGATAGATACATATGCGCATTATTTATCAACCCTTCTATTATCCCATTCTGACGGTCAAAGCCACAATGGACGAGTGCTAGATAGCACATCACAATTACCTATATTTGTAAAAATATAATCAGAGCCTCGAATACACACCATGACACTGTTGCGTTAATTGGAAATTCCCTGTTGTATAATAACAGTGTGAAAAGAGTGGTTAATTATTGCAAAATTTGCAAAACTCGCGAATCGCTATTAATTTTACACAAAGTAAAGTCCTGACAAATTGTATCCTGTTCCAGTTTGAGGCTACACTACTATTTCAAACAAAATTTAAATTTTTATTCTAATTATGAGTTGTTTATTACATACTTATTTTCTCTTAATTAAGTTATAAATGAAATAACAGCCACAAATTACTAGCTAACAAGGAAAGAATAAGATATATTAGCTACCAAAATTCGCCGATTTAGAATAACTTCCTGGTAGTAGACATAACAATGAATTAAACAGAAATTTATCATAGGTATATCACGAATAAATTTTTCACCAGAATGAATATTTAAGGCAAACATGGGTTAATATTATAAACGAAGTCTCCAAATTATAAATATGTAAAGAAGTGTCTTAGGAAACTACTTAGAAATTTAAATACTATATAATTCTGATTATTAAAGCACAATTAGTTCCTCGTATATAATACTTTTATATCGAGTGGGCCAGCTAAGATGTTCCTCCTTAAAATTGGTGGTCACAACCGAATATACATGCATCCCTGCAACTTATTGTTCAATTTTTTATAGTACAGAAATGGAGATTAGATACTTTCTATCAAGTTGCTATGTGACTGTAGTAACTAACAGTTTTAAGAATATTAATTATATTAGTGTTTAACAAAACTCAATCATTAGTGCAAATGTGCTATAGGTAGTAAAAACTAAACAAGCAAAAAACAAAAAATATAAATAGCAAAGATTTATTTAATTCAGTAAACGCTTAAAATTAACTCCAGCCGCTTCCACCCACTTTTTAACACATTTTAAAAACGATCCTCGGACTCGAGCCAGTGTGTCAGGTGTGAATGAAGTACATGTCTCGATTAATCTATTTTGTAAATCATCATTATTTACTACAGGAGTTGTATACTTCTTTAATTCTACTCCAAAAAAGTCTAGTGGAGTGATAGCTAATCTTCTTGGTAGTTATGGGTGCACAGCTCCTCTTCCAATCCAGTTTCCATAAATACATTATTTAAGTAATGACTAAGAATCCAACTGCAGTGAACAGGACAGTCATCAAAGTTTTTAATCTTCGAACAACCCGGGTTTTGCAGAAAATCCAAATAACGTTATCTAGTTATATTTTCATAGAAAAAGTGTGATTTAATAATATGGTTACGTACTATACCAAACTAAACATTTACAGTAAATGCTCTAAAAATGTGAGTAACAGGTATCCAGTACGGATTCCCGTGTGCGCAACAGTGCGAGATGTGCAATTAATTTCACCATTGTTTGAGAATTCTACCTCATCGCTAAACAACACACAGTTTTAAAAAATGGATCCAAATGAATATGATTTTGAAAGAAATTACAAACTTACAATATTTTTTGAGACATTTTCATGCAATTCGTACACCAAAGTAACATGATAGGCATAGGCGCCGACTTTTAAAAAGTTCTATGGGGGCGATAAGTCAACAAGTCTTGCTGACAAGGATCTAAAACTGAGAAATAAACTAATTGATAAGTAAGTACTTACAATTGATGACCATGATTGTCATTCACTCCCTCTAACATTGCTAGTTACTTTTTCATGTTCGTAATCGTTCTGGGCCTACAGCTTTTGGAATTAACCAATTTACCTTCGTTTCTTAAATATGTTTCAAGACGTCTAGACGTCCTGGTTGGATAGTGCCTGATATTTAAATTATGGGCTGCAGCCGCACTTTTGCAGTGCTCTTTAAAACTAAGCAACAAATCTGAGTCTTCATTATTTGAAAATAACTTTCTTAAAATTTAATTAAATTAACATCTCGACTCAATAGATATAGGTAGGCAACATATATTAATTTAATTAGATTAAAAAGTATATATTGTGGTTGCCATATTAAATATATATTGAGCTGCGTCAACCACTTTTGAGGGGGGACAACCTGTAAGAAAACAAACTAGAAATAGTTATCACAATTCTAAAACTAAAATCCAAATTGAATAAAGGCAAAAAATATCTCTATTTGGAGAATGTTGTAATTAGTATTGTAACGTTACGGACCCTTGTGTTGTGTTTATCTTATACTCGTCGTGATTCGTCATGATCGTCTTAGGTTCGGATCTAGAGTAGTTGAGCTAAATACGTGAAATAAAACACCAGAGAGGTTTAATACTTTTATTAACGTCAATATTATTAGCTGAATACAGTGCAATTTAACTACCTCCGGTATTCACCTTTTCAGACTAGGGAACTGCAGGAAAGCTAGCCGGGGTAGCACGTAGATCTCAAGTACGAAGATATTTAGATGGGACGTATAGAACCTAACTTAAACCAACAACGAAAAAGCGCGGAATAGTTAAAGGACTAAGAATACCTGTAGCTGCAGCCCAGTTTCCTCCAACGCAATATACAGGGGGATGATTGGATACTTGCAGCTACTGCCGAGTTTCCTCCAGCGCAATATACAGGGGGATGATTGGATACCTGCAGCTGCTGCCGAGTTTCCTCCAGCGCAATATACAGGGGAATGTTTGGGTACCTGTTCTGGTAGTGCTTCTTGACTGTTATATCAAGAATTATCTTTCCATAGCAACTTACTTCTGATTTTATAGGCCAAGAACGGGTGTTGGATCGTGAGAACCCACTGCACGTGCACCCTATTTTTAGGAACAACCCGAATTTTATGGCCCTACCAATTTTGGAACTAATACTTTTCGTAAAAACAAGCTATTTATCTGTTAAAAATCCGAAGAACCAAACGAAATAAATAACTCCCATATTTTAGTGTTTCGTTTTAGAAAGGTTATGGCTTAAACTAAACCAAACATCTATCACAATCGACCGCGCTAAAGTCAGCTGTTATTGCATATCTCACACACTTGATATCAACTAATTCGAAGTCACATTGTTAACCTATTTACCTGCAATAAATAGCTGAAATAGAACGCTAAAAAGAAATGTATTAAATATGAAAATAGAAAATTCAACTACCGAATGGGAAGTTGTTTTATAATTCCAGTCATTGTACATGAAAGTGGATATTTATTTTATGATCGTTGCCCTCATAAATTAAGTGTACTCATAAAGGACAGACCCTTTTACCAAAGCATAAACACGTGTTAAGAAACGGCAGTTTCCAAGATAAATGAAAAGTGATTTCTAAACGCCAAGGACAATTAATTAGCAGTTACATTTTACATGAAATATTTATGCGAGTATAGATTAATAATTAAAATTATGAGCATAAAGTCCCAAAGTTCAACTTTCTGTAATAATATAAACATACCTAATGGCCAATGCGGTCCGCTACAGTATATCAAATTTATAAAGAAAACTTGCTTATGTTATTTTGTTAATCAAAAATAAAGAAATAATTACATTATAAATATGTAAAGAAATTGCCGGATGCAGAAAAGGAAATTATAAAAAATAATTATTTACTTAGTTAAAATTTATTAGTAAATTTCAGGAAATAAAGTTAAATTATGAAATGGTGGTTGAAAATTATTAATAAAAAGGTTGCTATTTATAATCCTTTAACGGATACAACAATATATTTAAATCTGCAGGAAGTTTGGTGTTGCTCAAAAATATGTAAATAAATTCAAAATTAAAATCAATAGCGGAATAATTATAATTATTATGTATATAATTATATACAGACTTCCACCACAATGTACTAAATACGATATTTAAAACTTTTTATTAATATTTACATTTTATGTATAGTTGAATACCTGCTTCAGGATTCAACAGAAGAATTGCTATTGCAATTCAGTATAACTATTCATTTTTTAAGTTCTCAATCTGTAGTTTTCATTTATAATTTTAATTGTCCTTATCCTATGGATCATTTTAGACAGTTTGTAAATACTATATACCAATTATTTAAATATTCGTAATCGATAAAAGTATTATCACCTATTGCACATGTTTAAACATTTTGATTTAATCTTATTTCTATTCAAATATAAATTGGCAAATCAGTTATAATTTTTATGGAGAAAGTGTTGCTACGAAGCTTAGTTATTTTAAAACTGAAAACAATGACAATTAAATATAACGTAATTGTAACAATATTTTTGGATTTGGGAAGTAGGTAGTTATAAAAACGTTGGCAGGCAATCTGTGTTAGATTTCTCCTAGTCCTTAGAAATTTAAACATATTCTAAAATTACTCAATTATAATCGGTAAAAGTTTTTTTAATCAAAGAATTTTCAAATATTGCTGATTATTTTCGAATTATTATCTTCTAAGACTAAGTGTTGTCATTCCTAGCCATTTTAACTTCTAATTTCTCATATCATAAATGTTTAGCAACGTTAAGCTTAGTATCTTCATACTAGTGAAACTTCTGATTTTCATTAACCTCAAACGAAGTGCTATGCCAGTTTTGGTACTTTAAATTGGCACTTCCAAGATCTTTAAATTTAGATAATATGAAAACTTTGTACGCTATGACAATATATACTAGTGTATTTGCTATTCTTACCCAGGTGTAATGGGAATCTTGGAATTTTTACTGCAGAACTTCGTCACGACTGTTAACTGATTGTTTATTGTTAAACTAATTTTTGCTAACCAAATGACTACCAGATTTTAAACCCTCAGAAAGGGGATAAATTAAAATATAATTTCCAAAAAGTATTTACGCAGCGCAAATGCTTCAACAACAACTACAGGCATTTCGAATTCAGACACCGATTTGTGCAGATTTAATTATTTTACAATCGCACACATCCTCCACCAAGGAAGCGGAAGCGTCTCCCCCTTAATCTTTAACGACAATTTAATGTCGGTTTCTTTAATGAGATGGCTGGAAATAAAATATTCATTCGCACAAAGCCAATTTGATCCCGTCGATTTTAAACTTAGGCAATTATGCGTGCTCACACTGTAGTCGGCTGCGACACAACAATCGGTGCCTACTATACAGTTTCCGTAACAATAACCACTGACAGTCGTATGATGGATCACTAGACAATATGGCGCGAAGGCTCTTCAGCTCGATTTCAATAAGGGCGCAATTTGACCGCCAAGAATGCGCTGGACTAAATGTAACGCGTGTGTGTATAGGGTTGAATTCTCCCTGTCAAATGATGATTTATGTTTTTGCTTAAAATTTGACTGCCTGGATTTTTTTATTGTCGCGAAATTGTACATCTTACCACAATTCTTTTTTTTTTGTAAAAGAAATCAAACAACTCGCGTATTCCCACGATCAGACAGAAACCATAGCTCACTACTAATATTTACAGAAATAAGATTTGTGATTCGAATGTACACTTCTGTGGACTATAAAATCGGAAGACAATCATTATCAAAAAATTGTGGATAGCAGGATGAATTGTCATACGAAATTTTAATAAGCTATCAAGATGTTACTATTCTTGTGAATCGATCAGAAATTGAAAATCGAAAATATCCCAGAAAGTCCATTGCATAAAGTTGCTCAAAGGTGCAAGTAACAACCCAACCAGGTCCTAAATCAAAATGCATTGGAGAAATTAATGTTTACTCATAAAGTATCGAACAAATTGGTATCAAAAAGCAATAGTTTACAGTTAATAAAGCCCACAAAACGGCGTTTCCGAAATAATATCATCATTTTAACAGATTATCAGGGATGTTAATGCGATGCATTGTTCTGCAGAAGCCGCACAATGCGAGTGCAGGTGGTGCAACAATGAAGTTACGAACAATACCCGATGTGCATATTCTGATAAACACACAGTTTCATATCAGGACGTTGTTATATTCAAGTGTTAGGGTTTGACACTGATGGCTCATGCAATCATCGAATCGATTCCCGTACAGAAGCAATCTCATCATCGTGTTGGTATACTAATATGTGTTGTTTATGTGCTACTACTGATGCAATTAGCAGTTAAGCTGGAATTAAGAAACCCGCAGGAAAATTATTGTTGTGGTGGAAAAAATATCTTGTACATTTTAATTTTAGGAAAAATCTCAATTTTATCTTTGATTTGGTTTAACGTATAATTTACCGAAGTGTATGGGCAATAGCTTCACAGAAAAAAATTTGACAATGCTTTAAACTGCGACTTCTTCGCCAAGAAACATTTTCTATACGTGGTGGGAACTGCTTTCTTATGAACGTACTTTTTTGTCTATACGTACCTTCATTATCGAAAGAAATTGCGCAATCATGAATGGTCTTTTTAACTATTCTGCACAGCAGGCATGAATTAAAGAATGTGCTAATGGATCCATGTAAAACAAGAGAGCATGATTAGACAAAAGAATTATTTTACATAAAAAAAAGATGTATACTTTTTTATTTTAAGTCGGAAAGACGTAGCTTCACATCTTTCCTTAAAGCTGAATAACTTTCTGAAAAATACGTTCAAAAACCCAAATTATTTTATCTTAATTGCACCGAATTATAAGTTTGATTTGACGATAAAGTACCTACCGTAATTTTTGAACAATTAGCCTCACTATATTCTGTCAAACCCTTTATTATAAATCGCAGATTCACTCAGTTCTTAAAAGTATACTAAATTTAAAATGAAAACGTTAAACAAGATAAGAAAAATATAAGCTCCCTAATTTTTGTCGGAATTGTAAGTAACTGATTCAAGAAATTACCCATCTCTGTTAATTTATGAAGTTTATCATAAATTAATTGGTAAAAGCTTCTGATAAATATTTTTAGAATTTGATATTCTGTAGTAACTTTTATACAATCAATTTAAAAAGTAACTTAGATACAGTTAGAGAAATAGTGACAGTAACCGGTTGCTCTTGCAGTTATTTGGTTTTACAGTTACAATTAATTTACAAAAATAACGTCATATTTTACAATAAATTGCTATGTGTATTATTTCAAATCAATCAAACTATATTAACATAATTATAAATATCAAAAAAGTAAGTAAAGTAGCGAATCGGAGCACTGTGGACGCCGCGCCGGTTAAACGGTATTCGTGGTACAGCAATACAGCATATGCAACCAGTCGTGCTTAAGAAGGCGGGTAAAGCCATCGGTCCCGGTTGTCATACGAACAGCTTTGACAATCGTAAACCATGTAGCGGAACTTCTATTCTCTGTTCAACGGGTTAGATGAGCCCCCTGCCCAACGAATTATTATATAATCAACAGGTCATTGGCTTCTACACAGAGAAAGAAGAAGAAGAGTTAATTAGGTACTATTACAGAAGCAGTTCAAGTAACTGGCTGCACTTGCAGTTACTCTGCTTAACAGTTACAATTAATTTATAAAAAAATGCGTAGTCTTGCTTTTACAATACATTTTTAAGGTATGTTGATTGCTACATATATGTCAAATAAATCTAAATAAAACACTATATTTTTCATTTTAAATTTATGCACTAAATTAAAAAACTATTAGTTACTGGTTACTACTTTCTGTTTATAAAAGAAGTAAGTACTTAATTACTGTTATAGAAGCAGTATACAAGTACAGTAGACCGCAAATAGCGTTGCGGCTCAACTGCGCACAAGATAAACAAAGATGTTGAATCAGTGACAGAGACGAAGTACATACGTCACACTGCCAGTACATTCAGCCGCAAAAGTTAACTTGCGTTTTTATGTAAAGTGTGAAAGATGTTTCTAAGCATTATTAAGATTACAAGTGCTAATGAGCCATTAAGTGCTCATAAAGTTATGTCTAATTTTAAAGAAACTTTAGTTTTACCTACATTTAAGACGTTTCTAAGAAATGTCCAATGGCTTTCTAATTCCAAATCCGTTTACTATTATAATTTACAAGCTTTAAATAAATGTACAAAAAAGAAAAGGTGAAATGAGTCGAATGAATAAAAAATACACAAAAAATTGCAATAAAAGAATTTTCAAATTAAAAATGTACTAATGTTTAAACGTTGTAAATAGAGAGTGGATATTATGCAAACTGCATATCGCTTATATTTTATAGTAGAATGGCTTCCTTCGGTTTTAGATGAATTGCCCTGATTGTATTTATTTGGCACTAATTAATTTAAAATAAATACCTTTAAATGTAGTTTCTAATATGAGCAGGTAGTTATTTAGTTGTTGCCTGGTTTAACAACTACCTAATATTTCCGGATTATGCAGATGGAATGCAGTTCTGTTGTTGTATGCTACTTAAATTTATGTTCCCGCTTAAAACTTTTCCTTTAACTTTAGTCTTGAAGACCATTTTTCTTCTGTAGATGCAGGAACGACAGCAATAGTACGCACAAACAACAAATAACAAAAAACAGCAACAACACAAACAACAAAAACAGTAATAGCACAAACAACAAATAACAAAGAAAACAACAATAATCAATTAAGAGCAAGTTTACAAATAAGTTTTGGAAGCTGCTACTTTTTAAGAGAATGTACCTATGTTACTCGCTCGAGAGTTAAGTAAAAAGTGAGCTCTGCTTCCCACTCCACTGTTTTGTCAACGCGCACCTCCGAGCCACCCGCAGCCCTATTTGCGTTCTACTGTAACTGGTTGCACTTACAGATATTTGGTTTACCAGTTACAATTATTTTACAAAAATAATGCTTTTGCAATATATTTTTCGGTATATTGATTGCTGTATACGTATATTGCAAATAAATCCAAACACGTTAACATATTTATTTCAATTTACGCAATCAATTAAGAAAAAAGTACGTAGTTAATGGTACAAGAGCAGTACAAGTAACCGACTGCCCTTACAGTAATTTGTTTGTACAGTTACAATTATTTTAAAAAACTATCTTAGTTCTCTATCATTATATTTTTTAGGTATATTGATTACTGTATGTGTTTCAAATACATCAGAATAAATTAACATATTTATTTGCGTTTATGCAATACATAATAAAAAAATAAGTAGCTACCTAGTTGTTGTTATAGAAGCAATACAAGTAACTGGTTGCCTTTACAGTTATATGGTGTTACAGTTGCAATTAATTTATAAAAATACCGTAGTCTTGCTTTGCTGATATTTAAATTAATAAATAAATAAACTCACAAATATGAATATTCTATTAATATATACTTACTGCCTTGTCGATTCTTTGTAAAACCGCTTGTATTAAATGACCTCGTCGCTGTTATATCTTCTCACAGGTAAGTAGCAAAATTAAGAATTCTATTACAACTTGTTCATAGACAAAAATATTCCATTAAATTGTTTACTTTGTAACATGCGTGAACTATAACCACTAACTTGTTCAAACTCAGATAAAAAAAATGTTTTAAGTCATGTCGAAGTTAAAATTTTTCAAAAATTACTAAGGAAGTCTGATAATAAGTTTCGTTGATGTAAACTTAATTAAAAGGTATTAAACTTTTCTTCCACTTGTAGATATTTTGACATTTCACAGCTTGATGGCAGTTATAAACGGCATTTGAACTCAAAAACAAATCAACGTCGCGAAACAGTTGAAATCTGCTGACGCTTGAATATGCAGCACTCAAACTCGGATGTTGGATAAATGTTTTCTCAGAAAAATTTACTCTTTTTCCATAAACAAGACTTAAAAAATAACACCGATTCACATGTAACATTTAACAACTTAATTTATTTTATTATATAATGATTCTTTCTTAGGAATGATATCACATGAAACTAGCGGGGTGCCAATTCTGTTTCGAACAAACAAACAAATCATTTTGTTTGCTGAACTAATTTTCTATTTAACTGTAAATGTAAATCAATTTACTGGAGTATTATAAAGTAAAAAGTATTAAAAATTAGCCTTCAAATTTTATCGTTAATCCTCTATGTATACAGAATAAGATCTGTATATTAAGCAAATAAAATTAATAGACGTATAATGGTCGTCGCAGGTGCTAGGTATATACGTTTTTGAAGTTAAAAGGCTTGATAACGTCAGTAAGGACGTAAAGAAAATTTATGAAAATATTCGCATACACACACACAGCCATACGCCCTTTTAGCACATAAAGTAGAGGAAATAAATTTGCTTTTACTGTACTGAATGTATATCAACCTTCTGGGAGGGCATATAGTACTTTTATGGCGGATTTCTGTGCGAAGAATGCATAATCTATAGATCTATAACATATAAAAAGGCCATTTTATCGCTAGCCGCCACAATATGCATATACAAGACTTGATATAATTTTATATGACACATTATATATTAAAATCGGTTTTTTGACGCGGAAAATAGCCCATATACCATCGATATATCATATTTTCACTTCAAAATCTAATGGACTCGCTTTTGTATTCGTTTCCTTCCGCGCGAGCTTGCACGGAAAAATGATGCAGTTTCTGGCTTAAATCAAAAATCGTGGATTTACACCTTTCGATTCGCGACCCCTAATAACTTTCCCGGAATCCGTGTTTGCTTTAATCCCGAAGACCTTCCCGGAGAGTACAGATCCCTTTCCATTCAAGAGACGCTCGTATAGATTCTAATCGCTTTTACTATTATTAGGTGAACCTAATCACTTTACATACAGAGAGGGCGAAGATGTGTTAAACTGTTTACAATGCCGGGTGTGGAGCAGACGTATGAAATGTGCAATCCACGGACTAATATATCCGTGCTCCGCCATTAATCATTTCGATCAGCGACAGCTTGGTCCGCGTGCGGAGTTCTGATAACCCACGCTTCTTCTTCCAGCAACAGATACCGTATTTGCTTTACTCGCCTTGCCAATTTGAATATGTCAATAGTAGATCTCGCGAAGAAACCCGGAAGGAAAGGAGGAATTAACTTTCAAGGGAAAGCGGGGACATAAATCCAAATTTATCAAGAGCGGATTATAAATTTTCTGAAATTTTTTATGAAAGGTTTACGTTTACGGATTGAAAGCCACGCTAAAGCAAAGTATTTAGTAGATTTGAATTAGGCAAACAATCCAGTCATACAATTGCTAAAAACAATCGTCCGTATTTTTGAAAGCTTAGGATGGTAGTATGTAGACAGAATTTTGTCTTTTACAAGCAAGACTAAGAATAAGTAGATTTACCATCATCTTAGTTTAAGTTTCTTTTAGTGTCAGTAACATTGCGGTAAGAATTCCTAACGTAAACATCGAAAACAGAATGTAAGCTCTTATCGATTTCAAAAATAGTTTCACCAAGTGGAAAGCTACAGGGTGTGCCAAATAAGTTATGCCCTCTTAAAAGCGATAGACACAAACCAACATACATGTATCACCATAAATGAGATTATTGAACTCCTATAGTGTGGAAATGTATCTCAGTTGCTTTTTGCCAAGTTGTAGTAATTAACAGTTTTAATAATATTGATTATATTAGTATTTAACAAGAAAAGCACTTATTGGTAGAACCGTACTATATAGTAAACACTAAACGGGTGAAGAACAACAAAACATATAAGTTTCATTTAACTCATATAATGCCTCCAAGTGTGGTATAGGTTCGCTTTCTGAGTAAAAACGTGTATTCTGGCTTGGGTGTGCAACCTACGCATTACTACGCAGATTTATAAAAATCTTCCTTGCAACCCACCATACACAATTTCCCAATCTGGGTTGCAACCGTGGGATCTTAATGCTAAAACCCTTCTCTAGGATTTCGGTCGTCGGATTCTACGTTAAACTGTAGGTCCCCCGTGTTTCTACCTTACCGGCGAGGAGAAACACGTGGCAGAGAAGGGCCAATATCAAGCAGGGGGACAAAAAGGCTATCAATGAATGCCGCCATTCACTTCCATGCATTTTCTAGTTCTTTTTAAAGAATAGCTTTGGTTTCGACCAAACGTGTCAGGTGTAATTGACGTGCACGCCTCGATTATCCTATTTTTTAAATCATGCTCATTAACTACAGGAGTTCGGTATACCATTCTTTAATTGTACTCCAAAGAAAAAAGTCTAGCGGAGTGATATCCCAATTTCGGTGGATATGTGCAGCTCCTCTTCCCATCCAAAGTTTTTTAGATATATTATTTAAATAGGAGTAATTCCTAACAATACAGCTACAGGGTGGTCCTGAAATAGTTGCTCTAATTTTGGGAGCAAGTTCTGCACACCAAAACAAGAAAAAACTCCATATGAAGCTTAGTCCGAAAATGTTTTGTTGCGGAGTTACAGCATTGTAAAGTGAGGTTTGTCCTATCACTATTCTGCGTATAAATTTCTAATAGTTGGACCAATGTTTTAAAATTTCATGTATATACCTTACTCATCAAGGTTGAAAATTAGAGTGCACTAGGAGCGTCTTAAATGGAAGTATTTGGAACTGTTTGCACTTTTACATTATTATGTTTTTCTTATTTTTGACAGCAGTTTTATTTGGTATGCAAAAATACCCGAAAAAGGTACTCTTGTTAAAAGTAATATTGTCTCATTGTCCGGAATCTATTCTACTAACTTAATCCATATACCTAGTATAAAAAGTATAAAAATTTCCCAATTTTCACGGAAATTCGATTTTTCATAATTGAATTATCTCGAACAGCTTACAGGCTCAAGTGTGCTGAGCAGTGGTCAAATGCTGGGGTACCACTGGGGCACATGAGGGTCCTGCCGAGGTTGGCGGAAGCCCATGTCATCTTCAATATGAGAAGTGACTGTATGCTCACCAAATACTTCTTCAACACACCTTACAAAATTGTCCTTCCCGCTAGGGAAGACTGGAGCACCCAAAACTGCAACCTTCTGACTCCCAAAGGCCCTGGATGGTTCACAGATGGTTCTAGGATCCAACATGGTACAGGCGCAGTCGCGCAGTTGTCAATGGCGAATCACCAAGAGTAAAACTTTCGCTCTCTCGGCAAGTACCCCACCGTTTTCCAGGCCGAAGTATACGCTATACGCCTGCACCCATGAAAACCAAGAAAGAGGTTTCGCGAATAAACATATCTACATTTGCTCGGACAGCCAATCAGCTCTCCAAGCCCTAAAGTCTTGCAGAGTAACTTCGGAGCTAGCGCTTGAATGTCGCTTGGCTCTGATGCGACTCTGTGAACATAACTCAGTAAAACTGCTGTGGGTACCAGGCTACAGCTACATCGATGGTAACGAAGAGGCGGGTTCACTGGCCAGACAGGGCTCTAATGGGCACCCGTTCGGACCAGAGCCAGTTCTCGGAATATCACAATGCAATGCAAAACTAGAAATGAAGAAGTGGATGCAAGCCCAATTCGCTCATGACTGGTCGTCGCAACAAGGACCTAGACAGGTTAAACTCTTTATTGGAGAGGAACCCCTACCAAAGTTCCAAGAGCCTCTAAAGTTTAACAAGAAGCAAATCAGGACCCTAAAAGGAGTCCTAACGGGCCACTGTCACCTGAACAAACACCTACATAGGATCGGCATTATAGACGATCCCACTTGCAGATTATGCCATGAAGAGGACGAATCTTTTCTTCACATAATGTGCCAATGCCTCAGACTCATGAGGCTGCGGCACAAACATCTTAGGGCTGGAATACTGAAACCGGAAGATTTACAGCTCATCCACTTAAACCAGCTGCTAGCCTTCGCGGTGGGCACTGGTCTTTTGGGGACAAGTCCTAACAGGGCGGATTGCACAATGGGCCTATGGCCTGAGCGCTGTGGGTGAAGAAAACCTGCACGGCTTCAATACTATTTAGCTGTGTGGTAGTAGGTGGATGAGAAATAACTATCTTCTTCTTCTTCTTCTTCTTCTTCTTCTCCTCCTCCTCCTTCTTCTTCTTCTCCTTCTTCTTCTTTTCCTTCTTCTTCTCCATTTTCTTCTTCTGTGTATAGGCCAATGGCCTGTTAATTACCTTCAATAGAGTAGGTTTTGTGAGTCCTCTTTACACGTATGCCGGGCAATAGGCTCGCCTAACCCGTCGAACAGAGAAGAGAAGTTCCACTACATGGTTTACAATAGTCAAAGATGTTCGTATGAGAACCGGCACCGACGGATTTACGTACCCTCCGGTCCTATAACGGCCTTACGTTTGACATGTATATTTTATGAGGCAAAAACTACTTTGAACATTGAAATTGTACCCTCCAAAGTACGAGCGGTTGCATATGCCACTATATACGTCCACCCAACCAAGTATTGAACAGCGCGGATTGTGCTGGACTACGAATACCGTACGACCCGCATCCGCATTGCTCCGCTATGCAACCGATCAACTATCTTCTAATATCTAAAATTCCAATACAAAACGAGATCTTTACTGTCTTCTCAATATACTTTACAAAATTCCAAAACTTTAGATAAACTATTCTTTAGCCTTGTTTCCAATAAATTGATCAAATGGGAGCAAACATAGTATGATGTGAAATCTACATCTGTAATTGAAAAAAAAACAGAGTCAACGAATTTCAATTTGTCGTGTATATTAAAGCTTGGAATTAAACACCCTTCTAAAAATGAATATGGAATAACTACTCGCAGTTTGTATAAGGCAAGGAAAATGTTAGAAAATCTTGAAACATATATTTATTTTCAATTCAATTTAAAGAAATATTATTAGTAAATATGTTAATTAAAATACATACACAATTTTGAAAATTCCCTGAGCTTTTCTTAGATGGCCATAAACTTCTATAACTTTTATCAATGAGTATCAATTAATTTTTAATAATTTCACATCTGAAATTTGCTTGAGGTTTGGAGGAATTTGTTATCATAAAAAGTAAAAGCAAAGAGGCGGTGATGGGATAGACGCCAGCGCGTTAGACTTCTACGCTGGTGGTGTGGGGTTCAATTCCCAGTACCGGTAGCGCTAGCGAGGTTATTTGTTTAGTAAATATTTTCTAGAGTAGAACTGTTTACACTTCCCGTGGTTCGGGGCCCACATTAAGTTGTAGGTCCTCTATGGCTGTGGTACTTTAGAAAGCGCAATACCTGTATACGAGAAGACATCACTACGTCTCGAGACAAAGGACTCGAAGACGAAAAATAAGAAAAGAAAAAGAGACTACTAACCTAAAACTGATAGAAAATGTACAGGGGGAAGTATATAATATGAACTTTATTGAAAGTAAGTAAGAATTAGAAATAAGTGCAATTATAAAGGATATACAATAGCTTTCTTACAGTTTGTTTTCTTTTAATTGTGCAGAAAAAACTGTTAGATTTAAAATGGGTTTTTAATGTATAATGAGCTACCAATACAAGTTTAGACCAAACATAAATGCAAAAATTAGGCAGAATAATCCAAGTTTTCAACAATAAAGAAATAATATGAAATACAAAAGTAACTAGACATTTTTTAAAATGCTAAATCTGATTAAATATGATGCATTGAAATCCAATACTCTTTATGATGTCCATTTTCAAGCTATATCATTCATAAATTAAATAGGATACAACAAAATTATAGTAATTTGAGGCAAAATTTTAGGAAAATTCTTAATAGACAGTAGAACAATTCAAGGTTTCGTAATAATTTCGAACTGACATGCAATAATCAATCTAACTTGATAGCTTATTTTCCCAAGAGCATTGCGCAAACGACAACAAGACGCGGGAGTTGAACCCACGATTTTGGGTATATTAATTAGCACAAACGAGTTAACTCCTTTTTTAAAAATCGTTATTTCTTACATAAACAGTAAATAAAAATGTTATTAATTTTTAATTACTTTGATTTTTAATCGAATTAGCTGGTTGGATGTTTCAAAGTAACGTAATTTTAAAGGTTATGCGTGAAATACGAGCGAAAAATGTCAGGGAAATGAAACTGAAGAATAAGTGAATATTGAAAAAATCTCAAACGTTTTTACGAGGATCCTCACATGTAAACGTGGCGTATAATAAGGTTCACCGGCGTTTTGCATATTGACTTAGATGTTGAAAATGAAACGCAGAGCGGCTGCTGGACTCTGATAAGACCAAGTCGCGGGGCTCCAATCGATTAGCCTTATGTATCCTCTCCGAGCCGCAGAGTTTGCATATAGGATTTGTTTAGCGTATCGCTTCGCACAATGACGGTTCCATATGTGCGATGATATTGAAATGATAACTGCTCTTTCGCCCCCTTTCGCCACGGTTCACATTTAAATCTTTTTCTTGTTAGAAAAGCCAATTCTTTTCTGGTAAATGGATTTACGAATTTCAGCTTTTTTTTATAAATAGATATTCTAAAGATGGCGATGAAGGTCAGGAACAGTTAGACAATGGCATAGGCAAATAATATTTGCCTATGACAATGGCATGCTAACTTCCAGACTAAGTAGACAACTGTTTTAAGGCCCCGATTAAAAGGGGACCCCACAATCACTAATACTTCTGATGATTGTCCTCAGGAAAATGTACTTTTTTTTGTCACAAAAGAAGCTCATTTGCGTTCTGTATAATTCAAATGCAATATTTTTGACGCCAGTGGCGGTTCATGGGATTGTGCAGAGGTGGTGTTATGGTTGTCGTCTCTTGTTTCGACGGTCTAAATACGAAGAGGGGAGGGGTGAGTTGCGAATGTAATGCTTCCGTGATTGAAGTTCAAAGTGATCATTGTCTTTTTCAAACATTCTAGAATTTCTACCGCATTTGATAGACATTTGAAAAGTTTTTGATTATTTTGTACCCAATTACAAAATTTTTAAACGAGCTGCAAAATCATTACCGATCTTGAACTCTTTGATGATGATATGGATGTAAGCGAACCCTTCTTATTATTTTCCGAACCTGGTTTCTACATATTCCAGTACGTAATGCAATTCTTCGCACACTTAAAGACGGATCTTGTTGTAATAAATCAAGAACTTGTTCATCATCGTTTATGGGTCTACGGACAACTCCTTGGTCGACTGCATGTCTTGCAATGAAAGTGCCATGTTCCCTCAGCTGACGATGCGAATAAAAAAAAACTGCACGCGTAGACAATCTTGTATTGGGATATCTTCTACATATTCTTGTTGTGCTGGTAAAGCATTTCCATCACCGAGACCGTATACATAATGAATATCTGCATATTCTTCATTTGCAAATAACATTCACATTGTGAATTACGATGGGAATAAGGATAAAAAGAAGAAGCCAATAACTTCAGTATCACAGTAATAAACTGACAAGTTACAAACAATAATTTGTTAAAAATGATGTTACTAAACAAAAGCCGCGATAATGACAACTAGATCAGTATTTCAGAAATCCCTTAAACTAAACTTTTGGCCACATAAATTATGAAATAAACAATAATTCGTTAACGGTTACGTTTAGGACGCACGTTTATATGGACCTTTCGACTCTAAATATGTTCCGGAATTCATCCTTGAAATATTGCCGGTTTTGGGACACACTATATAGAACCTTGACAAATAAAATGAAAAATGATACGTTGGTTAAGTTCTATAAAACAATGGCAATACCGTGAGGCATATATTGAAGTAAAAACTGGACAATTACAAAAGCATCAGAGATGTGATTTAAAAAAGGATCTGCAGGCTATACGCGAAGTGAAGAAGAGAGCTAGGAGTGCGCAGTATCAACGAATTAATAGAAGACTGTAAAAACAATTAGAGAGAGGACGTACAAAAAAAGGAAGAGGATACGCAAGAAAATATAGCAGTGTAGAGCAAAACGCATCAGATCTTTGGAAAAACCCCGTAAAAGATGGAAAGATCAAGAATAAGGGACATAACAGGAAATATATTCTAATATATACAGAAAGATAAAGAAGAAGATTAAATGTATTAAATTCATTTTCAATCTTTATCTGCTTCTAATCATTTAACGACACGGTTAAAGATCGTCTTGGGTTTGTTTTATTTTTTTTTCTGCTCCGGAAAAATGCGTGTTCAATTTTTCGTCTTAAATAAAATAGTTATTTTAAATCATTATTATGTAAATATTATTTTCTTTCATCCATGAATGATATTGTTAAGTAGCATATTATGATATTAGTGTATAATGAAGCCTTTAAAGCACGTGTGACGAGTTTAAGAGCACGACGGGAAGCCGAGTTCTTTTAACGTCGCCAGTGCTTTAGAGGCTCAATTATACAAGTGTCTCATATGCAATTTTTACTATACCTGCATCATAATCTGGAAAATAGAACTGGAAAGCAGCATTTTGATTTTGATTCATTTTATAAAGTAGTCTCTGTGATGTGACACAATATCGTTAACATGGATATTGGTTAGCATTTGCTGTTTACGTTGCTATGTGGATTCGATGTTTTCGCAATTTAACTCCCGCCATCAATTTTATTTTTGTTATCACTACATAAACAAGGAAGTTGATGACGTCATTGTTACTTAGCAACTCTAAAGCAAGCGCGATTTCTGTTTTTGTGTTTTTGCACGCTTTCTCGTTTACTAGAGAAGGATGCAGGTATAATCCTTCCATGGTCCTCAGTCTGCAGACTGGTTTGAAGCAGCACTCCACTGTTTTCTATTGGAAACCTTCCTTTTCATATCTTCGTAGCTTGTGTTTCCTGTGTTTTCCATGATTTGTCTTATGTACCGAAAGCGGGGTCTTCTTCTCGGGCTTTTCCCTTCTACTGTATCCTCGATAAAAAAATATATATTATAACAATCGTCCCAGCGGCCGTAATTATTCCCCCGAGCTCTGGGCCTGTTTCGATCCGGGGCCCCTGGCGGCCGCCAGGTCCGACACCCGCTTAATCTGCGACTGATTATATAAGCTGAATTTCTTCTTCTTGTTCTTCACTTCAGGGTACAGGTATGGCACCTGTTTTGTTTTTTCTATAGCCACCTTCTCCTGTTTCTCCCTGTATCGCGTTCTACAATTAGAACTGCATATATTTATCATTGATATTTTTCGGACTCTTTAACCTTTCATCATTTGTATGTGTAGCTTCCACTTCATTCCTTTTTCTGTTTTTCATATGTTTTTGCAATGTTCTTCTTAACACTTCATCTCAGCTGATTGTATCTACCGTTTGTCTATTTTGCCAGGATCCATGTTTCGTTTCTATATATTAGAACTGGTGTTGCCATTATTTTAGAGAATTTCATCTTTGTATCGTATCTTGTTTTGTTTCTTAATCTTCTGTGGATTGTGCCGCACTTCATTTGATATCTATTTAATTGATCGTTTCTATCGTTGCCATATTCATAATTTATGTCGCATCCCTGTTGTATTAACATCTACACTACTTTGTATCATACTGTGAATTTTCCTCTAAACTCCATAACCTCTGTCTTCTCATAGTACGAAATTAATTGGGTTAATATATTTGGTTTACCGAGCAAAGACAAGCTAATATATTTGTACTAAATCTGTAACACAGTTTTTCGTTCAAGTAACTTCCGCCGAAATAAAAACGCGAATAACATTTCATCACACCGATTTTTTTAAATAAATATTTTGGTAAATATTCGCATTCGCTCTTTAGAATTCAAAAAACTAGAAGGAATCTGTCTCTTTGAATATCCAAAACAGGCAGGGGTCTACTTATTTCCTTTATTTCGATATTTTACTCTATTGAATATTGAAATATATTGAAAAATTGCTTCTTTTATTCATCATGCGACTCTGATCGATGCGGGATGACTGCTTGCGTGAATCATACTGAAAGTGGAGCCATTTAACGGTTGGTTCTAATTCTATGTTTAGAACGCGACTTTCCGCCTCTCCCCTTCACCCGCTTGCATACCGCTACAGCCAATATGTTGTCGGAATACTGTGCCAACATCGAATTAGCTCTTTTATTTTATCATACGGTGTATATTTATGGTATAAAATTTACATATGCTTTGTTTAAACTTTCAACTGTCAAATAAGAAAAATATAAAAGGATAGAAATATCAAATTCACACTTACAAGTAAAATGAAGTAATTTGGTACCTAATAATTTGTTTTGGGCATGATATTACACTACTACTAGGATTGATTATAATTTATAATTAATCGGTCAAACGCAAGAAAAGTACAAATATATCAGGGGCGTAACCAAGATTTCATGCGAAGAGGGCTTCGATATTTTAAATACACAAGTTTAAGTTTCTTTAAATAAGCGGAGGGTGCAAAATTTGTAGTAACTGTAAATATTATTTTTTATTGGTTTTCACGAACATTTACAATCTGTCATCTTAAAACATCCAGCAGACTTGAAGTTAAAACAATATAAGTCAAATAAATTATTCATTGTATCACAAAATTTAGTCCTAGCGTTGTTGTAAGCGTTTTAGCTAAATATGTTAACAAAAAATTGTTGATTCAAAACATCTTCTTAAAATTGTCCATTTACCAAGAATTTTACAAATTTTAATTTAAATATCTTAAAAATACAAAAAAGAGCGATAAATTAAATATTTTAAATACCGGGGGAAAACATACAACTGTAAGATGTTTGAAAAAATTACGTGTTGAAAAAGTCAGAAGACAAAATATCTTCATATGCTGCTTTTCTTAAATATAAAATAATCTCTGTGTTGTTCCCTGGAACTTCAAGATAAATATTTAGAAT
>JABXWE010018748.1:0-27144 GCA_014611495.1 Limonius californicus
GTAATAAATTCGCATCAATAATTCTTCTTCCGTTTTCTTTAAACGGCTTTCCCATGATTCATTATGTGTCCTTTTTAACGTTTTCGTTTTTAACTCCAATTTATATCATTAAAGAAAAAGGAAAGAATAATAAATAAGCCTATAAACCCACAAACAGAATACTATAATACGCGAACATCTTTAAAAGTAACATGTTTTCTTCACTCGGGTCTGTTTTCTTTAAAAGTGAAAATCGAAACACTTGCTGGTTGTGCAAATAAACAACCATACTCTCTTGCTTACGTTGTGTTGTAACACCGAAGTTGTCAAACCCAAGTTTAAGCCTTCGTTCGTTATGTTATTATTAGCACGCAAATTTGAATAGCAAATTGGTATAATTATGAACACCAAGAGGTAGTGTGTGGGTTTTGTTCGCTTTATGTCTTCAGATTTACATCGCCAAGACGATATCACGAAATGTCAATGTGTCTATTACACGGTAAATGACTGTATTTTTCGTGAGTAAGTTATTTGTTTTAATTAACTGAACTTCTTCTGCAAATCAGTGTTGCAACTTTATGTTGTAATTTCAGAGAAGAATTCGTATATTACCATATCATAGCATGCTTAAACGAACGTATTCATTTTTAAGCAGTCTATAAAACAAACTTAAGTTTAAAATCGAAAAACAAACAGTCGAAATGTAAGCACTTGGGGATTACAATTCGGACCTTGAATACACACTAGACATCTCAAGTATAAATCTTGAATTTTGAATCGAGAATTCGACATTTAAAATTGAGATCGCAACTAAAATCGAGATTTAATTGAAAGTCGATATCTTACATTTAAAGATACGATATCGGCACTTAAAATTGAGATAAGAAGTATAAAAATAATATCTCAAGTTTGAGTCAACATCTTGAGCTGGACCATTGAGTCAAAAATCGAAATCTCAAACAAAAAGTGAGATTTTTAAATTTGGAATATACAACTCGAGTTTAATTATAGCTGAAATTTTACGTTTAAAATCAATATGCTGCATTGCAGCGGCATTTTGAGTTCAAAAATGTAATTTAAAGCCGAATTCTCGAATTGTAAATCCAGTTCGCGTGTTTTAAGTTCTAGTTTTAAATTCAAGTCTATTACGATTCGACTTATGAAGTTGAGACAATGACTAAATCCAAAATATTTAGTTTAAATCAGTATTTTGAGTTGGAAGTTTAGATCTAAAGTAAAAATTTCGAATTGTAAATCCAACTCTCGTGTTTTGAGCTATAGTTCTAAATTCAAGTATGCACTTTACCACGCTCTTGACTTCTGACGTATGAAATTGAGGTATTGACTCTGAAGACGAAGTCTTAAATGTAAAATCGATATTTCGTGTTTTAAATGAGGTTATCGGTATTTGCATATACAGTAGCCCTCAAAAGGATTGCACACCCAAAAAATAATACATTTTTTCTATTGAGAAACACATTAAAAGACTAACCGTTTTTTGGGAAAAGTAACCTTTTTTAAAACTCTAATGGTTTCAAAATCCATTAAAGTCGTAAATATGAATTATTTCTTTTAGTCTTAGAGCGTCGTCTTCTATTCTAATATTTATATTTTCAGGATCCTTGGAGCAGACCACGACTTCTGCATTTTTTCTGTTGATTTTTAGGTTATAGTTAGTTTCTAAAATGTCATCTAGGGTTTCCAAGGCTCTTTTTAGATTCATTTCATCTTGTGCATTGATTTCTATATCATCCGCAAAACGTAGCTTCTGTATTCGCACTCCATTCACCTTAATTCCCATACAGTACTCTTTACGATTATTTACTGGTTGTTTTGTATATATATATATATTGCTATGAATTTTACTTATTAATAATAATTATTATTATATAACTTCGTTGGGCGCCAAATTTTGAATTCTTTCAAAATTAATAAATCTAAATTGACATACAATAGCATCTAAATAGACTCTTAAAAACTCAAGGTTGGGAGATACGTGGCTTCCCTGTTTTAGATAGCTATATATTTGGCAATTGTAACACCTAATATAACAGTACATAAATAACTTTTGAACTTATCTTGAAAATCCAGTCCCTTTTGCTCTACGCTAGTCACCAATTCTTCGAAAACCGCTGCAGCTGCAATTTTATTTTGACAAGTTCCATCGTATCGGCCGGATTCAGTTGAATTTAGCAATGTCAGCTTCCAGTACGCAAATTAAACGTTTAGTGGAATAATTTTCAGAAGCACAGTATTAATTACACTCAAATGTTCCAATTTAATTACGGTAAGTTCTTTTCCATACTATAGTTTTATTATTTTCAATGAATGAATAACAAACATCTTATTTTTAATCTCATTACTTTTCAGTTAACTTTCCCAAAGAAAACACACTTTGATTACTTTAAATAAGGTAACCTCTTTATTATTAGAAAACACTTTAATTATAATCACATAACTTCTGTTTACGTTGTACAATTAACTTTTTGACATTATGTAAACAAAGTAACTTAACCTCACTTTTGAAGTTTGAGTTATCACATTAATTTTGCATTACAATTTAATTTGGGCGCTGATTAAAAATGCGTACATTCATTTCGATGGCCATTTAGGTACTGAAGCAATTATTTTCTGCCAGATACCTCTGAAATTCTGACAAAATCGAATCGTAACCAGGTAACATAATAAAATGAAGAACGGAATTTTCAAAACAAAAACTAGTGAAGCGTTAATAAATAAATTTAAAATTATGGATAGAAAGCTTATGCCTAAACCTATCAAAAAACTAATTCCAGATTCAGAATCCCTGAATAAATATCTATAAATAGACATCCCACAAGCCAATATTCAAAATTACACAAATTTTACATTTTTCAAAATATTGTTAATTAAACTAAAATTATTCATATACCTAATAAAAACACATTTAACACAATTCTACGATTACAACACAAGTTAAGCAACACATAAACATCCTATAAATCCAATCTATTCGAAGTAAATAACTAAATACTACCTCATAACCTAAAAATTCAAAATTTAATCAAATACGAATATATCCACACAAATAACACAAATTATCAAACAAACCTAACAAAAACCTTTCTAGGTACAATCTTCAACTAATTTGGCTTATACAAAACATGTTGTAGTAAAATTATATACATTTAAATTATTTACATAAATTAATTACTATTATTGAATTATAGGGCTCCGTTACAGTTCAAAGAGATCTACATCATCAACCACAACGAGTAACAAATCACCCCACAGGATTACAAATCGTCAAACACTACCAAATCATACATGGCGTAGTAGAATTCCTAAATTGAAGCATCGTAAAAAGTATCGGAAACACTTTTTATCATAAACAGGTTTATAAAGACTTTTTTAACTATAATATTTCATTAATTATTATTAATTAGGACATAAATAATCTACCTAAACTACATTTCAGGTGAACATATGGAAATTAACATAATAAATATCCTTATTACATATCTACAAGACCTTCCGATGGCATTCTTTGTTTAGTTTAAGGAATTATAAAGACATTTAACATATATTTAATAATAATTAGATTAATTTAACATAAATATCATGGCAATATATATATACAAAGTGATTTTTTAAAAAGTCAATTGCAGTAGCCTAGGGATTGTCCCGTCTATATTAAGCTTTAGAATCTGACAATATGAAAATTGTAACAGAAAGAAAGAAATCTTGACGAAAAACCTATAATTTACTTACCTTAATAAATTACAAATCAGTAGCAACTAAATACTTGTTCATTTTCACATTTTGTTGGGGCAAAATTTTTAACTACCTGAACTGTCACTCAGTTTGACATACAGGTAAATGTCATTCAAAGCTCATTACAGCTGACTGCAGACGGAATAGCTTTTTTTCTAGGCTTGCAGCAATTGACTTTTTAAAAAATCACTGTGTATATATGTATACGAGTATATATACATATATATTGCTGAGTTATAGTTAACTATAGTACTACTATGATACTTTGAGATTTTAAATATATTAAATACAGCATATGAAATCGTAATACAGTAAACGAAATTGTGCCTGGTTAAACTTACTATGTTGGGCGCCATAACCAAATTAAACTCTCAAACAAGATATCCTTTCCTATATGAATATAAATACATACACAAATTAATAAATTGTTTAACCAACACAAGTCAAATATTTTCACAAACCTTTTAAGTTGATCTCAGGGAAGCTGCTACAATTGGTCGTTCTATTTAATTTTTCTGGATGGCAACAAACATGTACAACAAAAGAAAACATAGGGAAATTTAACTTACCATTTCAATTATCTTCTTCTTCTATAAGAGTTCGTCCTTCTTTCGATCTGATGGCATTACCTTTGGTTTTACCTTTTCCAAGGAACTTTCTGATGAGGCTGTGTGATTGTTCGGTATTTCCTTTATTAAACTGATCTTCAATTTCTCTGCAGTATTGTATGAGCCACTCTTCTCTCCCTTTCCTAGCTTCCCTATTTATAAGATTTTTTAGTCTATTATACTCATCTTTGTTTTTATCGTGTTGGTGTTTCCTTCGTTTTCCTATTAAGGCTACATTTTCGCTTATCCAGGGTTTTCTGGGTTGGTATTTTTTAAGTTACCCAAAGTCTCTTTCGCTGCTGTTGTTATGGCTTGTTTTAACTTTTCCCAATGCAAGTGGGTGTTCTAATAAGTGTTCAGCGTAGTTTATTTTTCTGAGTGTTTATAATTGTATTGTATGTGTTCTTTGGATCTGGTATGAAAATTTCTAATTGTTTGACCTATGTATACATAATTACAATGTGAACAGTTTAATTTGTAAATACCTAATTTTAAGAAATCGTTAGTTGTATCTTTTCCGTTGAATAAGGTGTTGAAAGTATTTTCTGTTATTTTACAAATTACTTTAAATGTACTTGTTTTAATTACAATTTTAGCTATTTTCTCCGATATATCACCGAAACAAGGAATTGAAATATATTTAACATTTTCAGAGTGGTCTTTTGAATATATTTGTTGAATTTCCAATTTACAATCTTTCTTTTTCATTAGTGTGTCAATCAGTTTTGTGTTTTATCCATTACTGTGTGCAATTTGTTTCATCATTGACAGCCTTTTCGTCCCGCTGCTGGGCATCGGCTTCTTCTCTGCCACGCATTCCTCCTCAACGCTAAGGTAGAAACACGAGGGACCTACAGTTTCAAGTTTCCGAACGACAGAAATTCCAGAGAATTTTTTCAGGATTAAGATCCCACGGTTGCAATAATCAAAATCTCTTTGGTGTAATCATTGTTATTTAGGGAAACTGTTAGACTTCTACGTATCAAAGATCTATAGGCTGCTAATTTATGTGTTTTATGGTGACATGAGTCCCGTTGTATTTGAAATTTTTCTGGAAATATTAGTCTTGAATTTCGAAGTTTTTGACTGTAAAGTTGTAATTCTGAATACTCCTCAATGATGAACAGTAGAATAGGGAAGCGGATGATTTAAGTTTGGAAGCTAAAAATTGTCAATGGCGCTTATCTTCGTATTACACAAATTAGTTCCGAATTTTATATCAAAATTACTAAAGTTACTGACTTTAATCACGAAATTTTTAATAGTTTTCCATAATTTCAAACCTAAATTTATGAATTTCGGACCTTACAATGGTAATTCCAGGAACTAGGAATTGGCGATTTAATCTCTAAATTTCCGGTTTAAATGTTAAACGTGGAATATTTAAAGTTGTAATTCTGAAAGCTAAGAACTACTGCTTTAGAATTCTAGACTTCTTTCTGGGAATTTCCGGAATTCATCCCAAATTTGTTACATTTTCCTACAAATTTAGAACTGATGATTCTCACATGGCTTCAACGAAACTATTTTGGTTATACTTTCTACTACAAATCGATATTGCCACGATAATGTGATTAAAAGTGTAGCATTCTTATTAAACTTTCTGTAAGGTGCTAAATTGTCCGACAAATACCAAAACTTACGAAATTTTATTTGGAAATTTTGAAAGTAATGACAAAAAGTGTAAGCTTAATGTTGGAAATTTCTGATTAAAACAGAAATAATTTTAAATATAAATAAAAAAACCATTTTTTTTTGTACATTCATCAATACGATTCCGATATGAATTCCGTTTTAAAGGATTTACTCACTTAAATTTTTGAAATTAAATTTCAAGTTTCATAATTGTGTAAATTAAAAAGCCATTAGTACATTTTTGGGTTCACTGTTTTCCGATATTTGTTGTCCTTTCCAATAAACAAAAATAGCTTCTGTGGTAACCAATTATTCCGAGCACATTTTAGCAGGTAGCCGGGCAAGTGTTAAAAAAACAAATAGGAAGAATTATATACGCTGAAGAATGTTTGTTTATTTGCAGAGGCAAGCGAGTGAGCAAAGTCAAGACTCTTCAGAACGCCATCCAGTACATCCAAAGACTCCAGCAGCTTCTGCAGCGAGATAGAGGATATTGTCCTATTAATGACGCAGTGAGTGGCACAAAAACTCTTAATGTCTAGCAATAATTACCAGACATTTTGTCTTTCAGTATGCCTTTCATAACGCGGCGAAGAAGCACGAGGACTTTTTCGAAGAACTGGTCTTTGAAGACGAACTTTAATTCGATACGGAGCTTTTTTGTGTCATTAAGTAAAGTTGTTTATTTGTAATTCTAATCTAGTCATGCCCAAATAAATTATACGGTAATTAATTGCTGTAATAATGTTTTAACACAAACGAAATGCTTTCATATGTGGAGATACGATCGGGCACATATACGCACATTTGAATATCAAGAACGGGTTCTAAGTGTGATTGTTGATTAAGGAAATTACGAAAATCACAACGGCGGTCGTTAATTATGTAATAAAACCAATTAGTATTCGATTAAAGACATAACCAGCACCATTGGCTTGGCGACAAGGGCGCACACGTATCTTGGTAAGGCGCGGTAGGAAATGCTCTACGCTTTCGCACGCAGGTGTAAGCGTAAAGATATTTTCACGTCTTAAAGGACAATACTTCGCTGTTACAAGGACGTGTACACAATTAATTATATCGGTTTTGGTAATATAACAAACAAGGAATTTGTGGGCTTGAAACTGCAGCTTCAATTCTTTCAAAAAAATTGTAAAAAAATAAATCATTGTTTGGCTTCGGGATTTATTCATGTTTTGCAATATGGTATGTCCACGGTATAATTAATAACAAACCTACGACTTTGTAAACCTGTTTAAATTACGACTGCTTTTTCAGCGACAAAAGTTCTTTTTCCATTTTCAACACCTCCACAATGAAATACTTTGTTAAACAATAAACTTTGCGGCTGAAAAGTTGTCTACTGTAAGATCGATACTGGATCGAAGCTCACCAACAGAGTGGGTGTCTTTCAGAATTTTATCGAAGCCAGCTGTTAGATATCATCTAGATACCCACACATAAGTACACATCTCGAAACAGGAAGCGACATGTTATGCATTTCTAGCAGGTCACCGCGTATGAGACGTCACGACATATGTATATTTCTTGTTCGCAGATGGACATACAAAAGAATACTTACAAGTTT
This sequence comes from Limonius californicus, assembly GCA_014611495.1. Taxonomy (NCBI): domain Eukaryota; kingdom Metazoa; phylum Arthropoda; class Insecta; order Coleoptera; family Elateridae; genus Limonius; species Limonius californicus. The sequence continues at coordinate 7,564 of JABXWE010018748.1, forward strand.
TTCTTCGACTTGTATTACTTGTCTGTTGGTTACGTGGGCGAGCAGAGTTATTTGCTGGAATATTAAGTGCCTGTAATGATGTCGTCAATGGTTTGTTGCAGATATTGCTATTTTAAGTTAATTATAACTATTGATTTAACAGAAGATGTTAACTGAGACCAGCATATGAGATATGCGAATGAGGGAGCTATTAGATAACTTAACCAGAAATTATTATTAATTATTTATATATATTATACGTATATATATACGAGGTGTGTTCAATTGACACCCATCTTTGTTTTATAAAAAATTTATTCAACAATTTAATTACAAATAATTACCGTCACAGTTAAGGCACCTATCCCATTGTTTTACTAACCGACGTATATGCTGCTCATAGAATTCTTGTGGCTGCTGATTGAAAAAGTCTTCTACAGCTATCTGTACATCTGCGTCAGACTCAAAATGCTTCAACGCCTTTTTCAGCGATCCAAAAATGGAAATCGCAAGGCGATAGATCTGCGCTATAGGGTGGATGCTCCAAAACCCTCCATTTCTTCCGTTGAAGATTTTCCTTTACCATATTAGCAACATGAGGCCTAGCATTGTCGTGCAGCAAAATGACCCCGCGCGTAAGTTTTCCTGGACATTTCCGTCTTATTGCCTAATGAAGCTTGTTCAAAGTTTACAGATTTGCATTGACATTTACCCTAGGTTCCTTAAACTCTATCAACAAGGGTCCTTCATGGTCGAAAAAAAATGTTAACATCACCTTGCCTGTAGAAGGTTGTGCTTTAAACTTCTTCGGTGGTGGTGAACTTGAATGTTTCCACTGCATCGACGATAACTTACTGGATGGCTCGTAGTAATGGCACCAAGTTTCGTCACCAGCAATTATTGACAGAAGAAAGTCATCACCATTTTGCTTATAGTCTGTGAAGTGTTGCAGAGATAAGCCCATTCGCAAGCATTTTTATTCATTAGACAGGAGACGAGGAATCCATTGCGAACAAACGTTGCTGTAACCCAGATTACGAACAATACTATGGACAAATCCTACACTCGCACCAACAATTTCTGAAATTTGGCTAATTGAAGTTAGACGAATTTCTCCAATAAGACCATCCGCACATGCCATATTGTTTTCTGTTAATGCAGTACACCGTGCACCTGGTCGCGGCCTATCCACAATCCCCTCTTTTCCATTCTTAAATTGTCAGCACCCTGGCTGCACAAGTGTACACCCTCAGCGCATAAACATTGTAGAACCGCACGCTGAGAAAACTTGGACGGATTTTCAACAACAAACAGCATTTCAAAATTGAAGTTTTAAAAGTCAGAATCAAATTCAAACAGCAGAAACTTATTAATGTCTTGCTTACAAACACTACTAACATTAACAAATGTCATTTAAATGATTGCATTTTTTTCAATGCTACAAGCCTAGTATATATATATATATATATATATACATATATACATAGTTAATCAAATGTATGGGACCATCCATATATGTCGGTAACCATTCGTTAGATTTTTATGAACTTACGTACAGGGTGATTTCAAAATATGGTGTTTTCGAAAATGTTATCGCCAATGTTGCTACGTTCCTGTCAACTTCATTATTTCAAATAGAATACCCTATATATTTTTATAACACTGGATAGGGGATTTTTCATTGAGTTCATTGATATACCATTTGATATTTTTATTTTCAATAATAACAGAGATATCTAAAAAAAAAACGAACAAAGTACTCTCGAATAATCAAATCTAACTAAAACAAGGAGAGGCTACTCATTTAAGTAGGTGTTCAAATTGTTGGCCATTGACTGTCTGATAATGAGCTAAACGATTATACACTGCATCTATACTGTTTCTGATTTGATCTCGTGGAATATAATTCATCACTCTTCGGATAACAACTTTCACATGTTCGAGATTATCTGGTCTTTCTTTGTATACGATATTCTTAACAGGTCCCCATAGAAAGAAACCTAATGGTGTAAGATCCGGAGAACGCGCAAGCCATTTGATGGTTCCACGTCGTCCCATCCATGGGTTTCTGAATGTGTCATCAAGATATTGTCCTATATTACGTGCAAAATTCGGTGGCCCCCCATCTTGTAGGAGACAAATATTTTGACGTACGCCACCATTTCCATCGAGGAACAAATTTATCAGCGCAGGGACAATTTCATTCTGTAATAACACGAGAGGTCCCGGGTTGCGCACATTCATCGCCCGTTCACGTACGATCAGAAGAGTTAAGACAGCGGGTCTCCGGTCAGTACTTGGATGGGTGACCCGAAAGTTGCGTTAAAGCGGAGTCTCTCTCCCACGAGGATTGATCACTGTTGGAGAGTAAGATCAACAACCCCCCCCTACCCTTATGGGGGAGGCCCAATGTTCCTTCAATAAAGAATGGTGCAATAATTCTCTCGACAATGATACCAGCCCAAATATTAAATTTCTTAGGGAATTCAGTACGGCTTTCTTGGGCCCAATAAGGATTCTCGAAAGCCCATTATCGACAATTCTGTCTGTTGACCGAACCAGATAGACACAAGGTGGCTTCATCGGAAAACAAGATATTCCTAATGAAGTTATTACCTCTCCCCATTAAAATTTCAAAAAACTCATTTCTTCTATCAGAATCGCCCTCAATCAGTTCGTGGATCAAATTCACTTTATACGGCTTCATGTTCACCTTCTTCAAAATTCTTACCACCAACATTTGACTTATTCCATTATCTAAGCCTAATTGAGTTGAAGAAGTATGTGGTTGATCCACGGCTGAAACTACAACATTTAGTGCTTTTTCAGGCGTAGTTGCTGCTTTTGGACGTCTTGATTTCCGAATATTCTTCACATTCCCAGTATGCTCGAATGGTTTCAATGTTTTGGATACTGTACTTCGTGATATAGGGTGTCGATCTGGGTAAGTTGTATTGAAGAGATTTGAAACTTCTTTCTGAGTTCTTCTTCTATCTCCGAAACCAATCATCATCAATATCTCAAAACGGCCTCTTTCCGAAAGTAACATACTTATTATTAAGGAAAAAGTTTTGTTGTTTCACAATACGATCAAGGAAATTATAACTTAGACTTGATTGAGCCAAGAAAAATATTGACAGTGCGTCAAAATATTCTAATAATTAATTTAAGATATTGACATTTCTAATCAGCCTTCTTGTTCTAATCAGCTTTAATAATTCAGGAATAATTTGTTCGTTTTTTTTGAGATATCTCTGTTATTATTGAAAATAAAAATATCACATGGTATATCAATGAACTCGTTGAAAAATTATCTATCGAATGTTATAGAAGTTATATAATGTATTTCATTTGAAATAATGAAGTTGGCAGGAATTTTGAAAAAACTGAAATTGTGGCTATATTGGCGATAACATTTTTGAATCCGCCATATTTTGAAATAACCCTGTACGTAAATTCAGAAAAATCTAACAAATGGTTACCGAGATATATGGATGGTTCCATACATTTGATTAACTCTGTATAATTAACTATAATAATACTTAAAAACTTTCCTTCTACGGAAAAACAGTTTCGTTCTGCACTTAAAACTTCTACTACTCATAAAACAGTTACCCTCTAGACTTAAAATTTCTATGATATTCTTAATAAACACCATTTGCCGTTTTCACCGCAAGCGACACATTTATTAGTACCTGCAACTAATGTTATGTGTTAATAAATAATTCAGGCTACAAAGTTGGATGGTCTGTGGGAGTCATAATTCAAAGGTCATATTTGCATTTAATGCCCCAAAGGAGAAGTAACAGTATGCAAGGGCGATCTAATTAAAGATTAATAACAATGTGGGTACCCCTAGAAAATACATGTGTGGTGCTCATTCTAAACATGCTTCGAGCATTGTCAAAGTGGTTTCCTAAACAATGCCGGAAAGCTGTCGTAATGAATGCGTTAATAAATCAGATTTAGAAATACCAAACCTTTTGTGAAGTTTTTTGTACATGAAAAAATCCATAACACAGTGTGGGTTTGGAATTCGTGGATGTAACCACCAAACTGCCTTCCGGATTTGAGAATTAAATTAAATTATCCTTTATCACCTTAGTTTCTATAATCTTTAATTCTTTTAAATAATATAAATATATTAATTTTACTTTCACGTTTAAATTGTTTTCTTGCCCACTACAATATAATACAGATTACTGATTAATTTAATTTATAAATTTTAAAAGTATACTATTTGCAGCAGAAAAAGCAAATCATTTAAATGAGTTTTCGGTTTACCTATATTTTAATTCACATTGTTCCCTTTCGTTTAGAAACTTATATTTACTCTCTTGAAGGATATTAAGACGAATACCAAGTAAAATACCATCAATGCGTAAAACTTTTAATGTCAAAAGCATATTTTTTACAAGAATTATTCAAATGTAAACAATTCTGAAAATCAAATTAATTAAAAGTTGGTTGTGACTCTTGTTAAGGTATCCATGGCAATTGTTTCGCTATAAAATTGATTGATGCCGGAAAGTGCTGTTCATTGTAGCATGGAACAGGGTATAATAATCAAATTTCTTACGAATTAAGGCAAACATTTTATTGAAAATCTTACAAGCTGCAAGCATAATACGACGACCACTGTCTTTCTAAAATTGGATGTTTGCGTGATCAAAATCTTTTAGAGACAGGAGAACTCATGTAAAAAATGAGCTTCATATACGACGAGTTGCAACATCAATTAATCACGAAAATTAAGAAAAAAATAATGCCTTTATTCAACAAGACAGACGGGTAATAGTTATAATAGCCAAATTCCCCATAATAAATAAACGAGTGTCGAAATTGGTTAAAGAGATAAAAACGAGCTACAGCATTGTAAGGTAGTAAGTGAATTCCGCGCCTGTTGACCAAAGAACGCCAGTTGAATCGTTTATAAATCGCTTCTTCTTTACTGCAGCGATATGAGAAAGAAGGAGATGAACTGTTGAACTCAATTGTGACAACTGATCATGGGCCCATTATTTTATTCCTGTAAGTACGCAGTGTATCACACCACATCTCTAAAGTCAAAAAAGGCAAAAACTATGTTGCCTGCTGGTAAAGTGATGGTAACATTTTTTTGGTATTCTTAAACGGTTGATTTCCTAACAGAACGTCGTACAAGTAATTCAAACTATTATTCGATATTTTCCCACATAACTGAAGTCAACCTTGACTGTCCACAACGTGATCACTTCTTAACCTGGGAATCTTAAGGCGTCCTTTGGCATCCGTAATGGTTACCAAAACTATAGTGTCCGTTACGTTCAACTTAAAGTTGAGAAATAGTTATTCTAAATAGTTAGTTCTATCGCAACCAAAAAGGTTGACTTCTGACTAACTTTCAAGTGCATATTATAGCTGCATATCTTTAAAGCGACCTGTATTAATTAGTTTTGGTTGCATGTTCTACAACAGGATTTAAATGTTAACAAAAAGATACTTGTAAGTCCCTGCTAAAAGACAACCATTATAGTAGATAATAATTGCACATACTGTTGCAAATAACTAAGTATATTGCAATTAGATTTTAAAATACTCAAGACATTTTAGCTACTGTCCAAATGTCTTATTGCCTGTAATTAGTAGGAAAATTATTTACAACTTGAACCTAAATATAATATTATGTTTATTTCCCGTTTTCAACTACTTTCATACAAAAATGAGTAGCAAATATAGTAACAAAAACAGAAATATTGTTGGTGCAGTAACAATTGTTTAGGTGTAATAGTAAATAGAGATTGTATCGATAGTGTGATAGTTATATAATAAATAAAAATCAAATAATTACCGCCTACATTGAAGTTTAAGAACCATAAGCACACTTCTTTCATTTTCTTTTAATTTAATAATGTGTTTCTTAAACAAAAAAATGGCAGGACTAAACAACAATTTATAATAATTATGAGATTGTAGAACAGACTCTTCGAATTTATAATATATGGAAATCTTTTTATTACTGATTATTTTGCTTGAAAAGAACATTGATATATATAAACTATCATTTATCTTATCATAACACTCTGATTATTATGTACAAAATAATAATGAAGATGTGGGTTGAGTATGGCAAACCATTTGACAGTTTTGTGTTTCTTTTTCAGTAATCCTCTTATGTAAGGATATGTATATGTTACACAATGAAAAGCGAATTAAAAGATGTATCTAAATAAAAAAATATACATAAAAACATACAACACAGCAACCCAAAAATTATTCAACTACGAACATGGATAGAACAGTATTTCACAAATATATTTTGTTTAAAGAATATTCTTAAAGTTACAATTATACATGATGACGTTACAAAAATGTTCCTCTTAATATGCTATGGCAAGCTATGGAGAAATCAGAAGTCAGTAAGATGTACATTCAAGCTGTACACAATTTAATGTAACGAAAGGGCTCCGACAAGGATGTTGTATAGCTCCAAACATTGTTTAAGTTATATCTAAACCAAGCTCTTAAAGAATGGAGAAGGAAATGCTCGAACACGGTAATCAAAATAAATAACGATCAACTGCTTACACTCCATTTTGCGTACGACCAAGATATCATTGCTGAAGATGGTGATGATATAAACTACATGCTACGGAAACTGGATGACGAATATAAGAAGTTGGGATTGATGATAAATACCTCAAAAACTGAATACCTTGTCGTTGGAGGAGTAGGAGAAGATTTATAGCTAAACCACCAAACAATAAAAAACACCAATTGTTACAAATACTTGGGCATAAAAATAACAGAAAATGGTAGAAGCGATGAAGAAATAAAAAGTAGAGTGGGGCAAGACAGAACAGTAATAAAGCAACTGAACGGTCTATGGTGAAGTCAGTAAATAACGAATAAAGCACTTACGGTTCCGAATTGTAAAAAATCAACAACAGAAATATGTCTAGACTGACGGCTATGGAAATGGATTACTGGAAGAGAAGCTGCGGATTTACAAGACAGGATAGAGTTCGGAACACAATTATAAGAGAAACAATGGGAAGAGATAGTGCCATGTTCGCTATCAAACGTTGGCGATCTTCTTTGCAATAATGATTTTGTTGACTGTCATTCTAAATAATTCCGTAGACATTTGTCCAAACTACTGGCGTAGATTTATCAGCCTCGATATTCTTATTCCCGGACCTCGTTTGCTGTTGATATTTCCCTGAGTTACGAGGTGTATGAGATTGTATTTTTCTGAGTTCCTTATAATATGTCCGAAGTACGAAAGCTTCCTGATTTGAATCACATATCTTCATTTCGTATTCGGTCCACTCAGCTTAATTTTGGCATACGTTTGCATATCCACATTTTGAAGGATTCTAGTTTTTTCAGACTTCTTCTCTGTCAGCGTTCACGCCTCTACTCCATAATATAGAAGGACCAAAAATACGTAGCAACGCACCATTCACTTTATTCGTTTTAAATTTAAGTCATGGCTACTAAAACTACTTTTACGTTGCTCTCGCTTTTTCGATTATAGACCTGATCTCCAGCGAATGGTCCCATTCGTCGTTAAGATCACGCCCTAAATAGACAATCCGATTGATTCCTTGTAATTGGGTGCTATTGACTCGAATGCCGTTATTGTTTACTAATGATCATATACTTTGTTTTTTAGTATTTAATTTAAGACCGTATCTTGCGCACTCTTTTGCGGTTCTTATGATGAAAATTGTTCAAGTTGCCTGCTAGCGAAACATCTTCTACAATTAAGAAATTTACCTTCGTTTCTTAAAGTTATAATGCGTCTAAATATTTCTCAGGCGGTGTTTTTCTAGTTGGATAGCGCATGATATATAAATTGCGGACTACAGCCGCAGTTCAGCGGCGGCCACCAAAAATAAACAGGTCTGTTTCATCTTACATCTTACATTAGCAACTCGACTTAGTATTGTCATAAATAGGCAATATTGATCAATTTAGTTAAATTAAAAAGTGATTTTGGTTGCCATTCTGTATGTATATTGGGTTGTGCTTTTAAGGGCAAACAAGTTAATAAACTGACTCACCCAGTATAATTAAAATAATAAATATATAATTTTATAGTTTAATATTAGAAATTCCTCATTTAATAACGTTTTAAAGCAGTTTTTTTATTGTTAAAAATGCATTCCGTGTATTGCGCTTACTGGACATTGAACATTATCATGGTTTACCGACCAACAACCTTTATTTTCGTAATTTAATTGATCTATATAGAAACTGCTACCTTGATAAATACTGATACTATAATAGGGTCAATGTAGGTATTTGGAAAGATTGCTGAAGGGAAACACATCTTATATATGTCGAATCCAGAAGACGTAATTGTACATTTCATGAAAAGGCCACCAGCTTCATGAAGCGGCTTCACATACTGTAATTTCAAAATTTTCCGCCACCTGATCAAAAATCCCATCCATTTCATGAAGTGGAACCCCTCTTCTTTCAGATGGTGAAATTATACGAGACTACAGCATTTGGATAAGCAAATTGTCCATTTCATGAAAAGGTGGAATAGAAAACCATATTTGGTGTAATAACTGTTGCTTTCGTCGCAAGTGGATGTCCAATTCGTGTAAAGGTCACATGATCACGGACCACCTGTCAAACAGTGCCATTTTAAGGGTTGTGTTTTGTTTGAAGAGTTGTGAGTTGTTGTGTTTGTTTTCATTTCCGGGTTCTTTTCTCATTACCTCATTAATGGTGTGACATTGGAGTACGACGTTAAAGACAATTCCTTCAATGAAATTGAGCAATATTACTCAAGACAACCAGGGAAAAAGCCCTTCTCCAAAGAGACATAAGCTGCTGTCGTTGAAGAAATTCTATGTGTCAAAGCGAAATTGTAAGTTTTTCCTAGTGTACTCCTAGTACAAATTCAACAAAAATTTATATAAGTTAGGTACTATTTATTACAGGTGCCAGAAGAGTAGAAGGGGGTATTACCTGCTTGCCACCTATGCTGTTTTGTCTCTTGGCAACGAGAAATTTTTGATAAAAAAGCGCGACAAAAATGAAGACACTGAAATTAGATATCTAATCGCATACGAAGACCTCTATGATCGGTGTCACGAAATACACGTTTCAACAGGACATGGAGGAAATGTACAGATGAAAAATGCTGCAAAAATCAAATACTGTGTGCCTAGACCTTGGATTGAAGCATATTTAAAAAGTTGCAAATCGTGCAATGAGAAGAAAAGCATATCTCGTAAACTTACCGTAAAGCCAATTACATTGAAAGATTTGAATGAAAGAGGACAGATAGATCTTATCGATTTTCAATCTCTTCGGGATGGCAAATTTAAGTGGATATTGAATTACCAAGATCACAGTACCAAAGTCGTTTGCTTGAGGCCTTTGGAGACGAAAAGAGCTGCTGAAAATCTTCCTAACTTTTGGGGCACCCTGTATCTTACAAAACGATAACGGTCGTGAATGTATTATCGTAAATTGGCGTCCCTTTCATCCATAAAGTCAGGGCAGCACATAGCGCAGTAATCAGGACATCAAGAACATGATCAGATCTTGGATATTCGATAATGATTCAACATACTGGACAGTCGGGTTTCATTTCGTGCAATGACAAAAAAATATTTCCCATTATCAAATTATCGGGCGATATCCATATAAAGCAGTTTTTGGCCATAACCCGCGTGTGGGTTTCACTACTTCCAACCTGCCGAAAGAAGTCCTAGAACGTTTAGTGAATGAAGAAAACTTGGATACTCCTGCTGATTAAGAATTACCGCAGGGGAATCAAACAACTGACAGCGAAACTGATCACAGTGACAAGTGTAGCGCGAAATGTAGAAGATGGTAAAGATGAAGGGATACTTGGACTCTGCCACAGTCGAAACAAATAATGAATTTGACAATGATGAGATCCATAGTGAGTTGAACGATCGAGGAAAAAAGATTCGAAATAAGAGAAAAGCAGCCTGCGAAGGTCAAAAAAGTGCAGCAGAGAAAATGTTGATGTCATCTAAACGTAAAAATACGGCGTTTAATGTAAATGATTGTGTTCTTGTTTCCGCCCCTAAAGTTGACCGAGGAGCAACAGATCCCCAAAATATTGTGGGAATAATCACAGATTGTCAAAACGAGGTATATCAAGTCATGGTTCGCTGAAAGGTTGATATGGACATGACGCATTCCAAAATGGTACTTCCAATTTTTTGAAACCTGAAGATGCACTTACGTCGAAACAACTTTCCCTACGAAAGGCGGTTACTGCAAGCTCGGGCGGGCAAGGTGTTGCAAAATGTTCCTGCAAACCTTCTAAGCAACAGTGCAAAAATAAACGATGTATTTGTTTTAAATCCAAGAGGTTATGTACCAGCCGTTGGCGTAACAGTCTGAAATGTGCAAACAAGTAGCTCATAATATGAGAATAAATTATAACTTATTTATTATATATCTATATTATATATTATCAGACGTTTATGCGCCAGTGCCAGTAAGTTAAAATTAACATTATAACACACAGTCTTGTAATATTCCTCAAATATTTGTGTTTGTTCTATGTTTGAATGTTTATTTTTTTGACATATATTAGTATAGTATAGTCTTTTTTAGTATAATAAAGAAAAAAGAAACATAAATTCATTTTTTCTTCCCACTTCACTTAGCTATAGGTATGAAAACAGGGAACACAAAATGGACATCCACTGGCGACGATGCAATAATTATTACACCAAATATTGTTTTCTATGAAATTTCATGAAATGGACAACTTGCTTATCCAAGTGCTGTAGTCTCGTATAATTTCATCATCTGGAAGAGGATGGGTTCCACTTCATGAAATGGATGGGATTTTTGTCCAGGTGGTGGAAAACTTTGAAATTACAGTATGTGGAGCCGCTTCATGAAGTGGATGGCCTTTTCATGAAATGTACAATTACATATTCTGGATTCGACATATATATGTCACCGCTAATATGCAAAAACCGTTAATACGCATAATAACTAACTAAATCAGGAATTACGCGAAATAACTAAAATGGCCTATACAAAGAAGAAGAAGAAGGTTAGTTATTATGCATTTTAACTTATCATGTTAGTTGCTACGCATATTAACTCAACATTTTTAGTTATTATGCATATGCACTGATATCAATCTAGTAATTATGCATAAAAGCTACAAACAGTTCTAGGTTTATGACGCATTAGAGGTTAGGTTAGTTGCTTTGCATACCTGATTTTCTATTATGCATATGCACTGTTATCAGTCTAGTTATCATGCATAAGAACTACAAACAGTTCTAGGTTTATGGCGAATTAGAGGTTAGGTTAGTTGCTTTGCATAATAGCTGATTTCCTTAGCCATTATGCATAATAGCTAACCAGTTTAGTTATTACGCATACTTCCTGAAATTGCCAGTTAGTATGCATATTAACGGAATTTGGATACTAACGGTAACATATATATCCCGTTTCATAGCGTTTTTCTACGCCCTACGGTTCCTATTTGCCATCTTCTTCGGTCATCCCAGTCACCAGGGTCCAAATTCAGTTCAGACATTGTTCTTTGGATGCCACTCAACCATGTTGTTTTCGGTCTTCCTTTCATCCTTCATTCTAACCGTGTCCCTTGTAATATTTGTTTCGGAGTTCTCTCTTCGCCCATGCGTTGAATGTGGCCACACCAGCCGGGTTGTCTTTGTTTTACGTCCCCCACTATTGCTGTTTCAACGTCCATAATGCTTTTTATTCGTTCGTTTCGGACTCTATCCAAGCGTGAGATACTAGCCGATCGTCGTAAGAAGTCCATTTCAATTACTCTCAGCTTATTTTCTGTAGTAGAATTTATTTGCCATACTTCACATCCATATAGCACACTACTTTTGAAAATTAAGTTGCATATTTGTTTTTTCCTTGATTTCGATATATGTTTGTCCCATAAGATCGAATTTAAGGCACCTGTAACTCTCTTTCCTTTTGAAATTCTTGTTTCCATCTCTTTTTCTGTTTTCCCTGAGTTGGTTATTTTAGTTCCTAAGTAGGTGTATTCATCGCATGACTTTATAGCACCATCATCATTTAATATCAGATCTTCTGAAGGTCCTCCCACACACATATAATTAGTTTTGTTAAAATTTACGCTTAAATCCTAGTTGCTATACTCTTCTATTAGTTGCCGGCTCATGTACTCCAAATTTTCTTTATCTTGTGCTATTACGACTTGGTTATCAGCAAAGTGGAGGGTGTACAGGGATATTTCATCTGTTAGTGGAATTCCCATTCCATGACATTTGTTTCTCCACTGTTGTAGCGCGTAATTTAAATATGCTTTAAATAATGTGGGTGATAGGGAGCCACCTTGTCGAAGACCCTTCGTTATTCTAAATGTTCCAGATAGTATACTTCTTATTTTTACTCTTGATACCTGTATAGAGATGTATAATGAGATGTATAATGGCTCGAATAATTGTATTATTAATCGCCGTTCTTTCTAGTATTTGCCATAGTTTACGGATGGTTACGTTGTCGTAAGCTTTAGTTAAATCGACGAATAGTAAATGGACCTCCCTAGCAGTGGCCAGCTTTTTCTCGATTAGTTGTGTTATGTAGAAGATACTATCTATGTAGGAGCATCCTGCTCTAAATCCATTTTGTTGTTCGATTTCAGTTGGGCCGTAGTCTTCTCCTACAAGGTGTTTCAAAACTTTCCTATAAATTCGACTTATTGTGCTTGTCACCGTTATGCATCTATTGTTTTCTCATTTATTGCGTTGGCCTCTTTTATACATGGGAGTGATCCATCCCATCTTCCAAATTTCTGGAATATTTTCTCCATTTACATATCTTTGGGATAAGTATGCCAGCATTTTTATTAATTTATCAGGATCATATTTAATCAGTTCTGCTGGTATACCCTCTGGCCGTTGCCTGGCCCAAGCCAGGATGAAAAAGGAGGAGGGGGAGGAATAACAACCTCGGTAAAAAACCTGGGTTCAACTGGCTCCGGTTGATAGCACCCAGTAAGGGCCCCTGTCTAGGGTTGCAGAATGATCACTGGCCAACGGTCTGCAGGAAGGATATTCTGCGATAGCGGAAAAATGGGGAGGGCTAATCTCTATAGTTCTGTCAGCCAATTAGCCTAGAGGAAGGAAACCTCGATAGAAAATTACCTGGGGTCTTCCCAAAGGGGGTTAAAGCGTATGGGTTTGCACCCCAGCTTTCATAAAATCTTGATAAACTGCAAAAATCCTCTAGACCAGCCTCGGAACAAGGACGGAAAGAAAGAACAACGAACTAAGCGAGAAAAGGTTATGAATTTTGGAACTTGGAACATACATGGTTGACGAACAAAAGCAGAAGACATTATACAAGATTTAGAAACACACTTTACCTTTAAAAAATGCTCAATCAGTATTTTGCAGTGTGATTTGGGATATAATCTAGATCTTCCTAGTAGACCGCGGGTTAAGTCCCACCACAAGACCCTGCCTTTTTAAAAATCGAATGACCTGTTGTTTTCTATTTTCATATCTATTTTCCCATCTATCACTAAATTGGATCAAGATTTCCCGATCTGTTATCGATATAAACGCTAACAATGTACCATAAACTTTGCCAATTTGCTGATACAATTTATTGCTTGTGTACAAAATGCCCAACAAAGGGCAAAATCCTACAACAAAGGACATTCCAAGATGTCCTTGCGTTTCTGAAAATCGGTCCCAGTTCCGTTTGCAATTTGCTTTAAATTCCCAGCATACACGGTGTAACCAGTAAGTGCTTGCTAACAACAAACACGACTCGAATACAGCTTATTTATTTGTTGAGTTGCTATTTTGAATACTAATTTTACTACCGCACCGACGTACGGTATTCCCACATACACAATTCTCGGAATCGGACTTAATCCAAACAAATTTTTCAAACTTGAACTTGGAAAACACCGTTCTGCAATTGCGTATAAATAGCACTGGAAAGTCTGAGCCTCCAAACATTTTTTCTTGTTTCTTCTCGGAATTAAATCGGGAATGCTGTTCGTTAATAGCTGTGTCTGATTTATTAAATTGGAGTGACCTTCGTAAGGCGCAGTGCGGAAGTTGACACTGGCTCGAAAGGTTTTTGACATTTCGTTTTTGAAACATTCCTTTAGGAGGACATAAAAGAAGATAATTGGATGAGATGCGCTGTTATTGCCTCGTTTATCTACACGAAGTTTCAAATTTTCTGGGTTTATGTAATTAAAGGAAGAATATAAAACTTTTGTTCCAATTATAATCAATTATAACCACGTCGCACAAGCAGGTAGGTAAAAATGTAATTAGCGAAGAGATGAGGAAAAGATTTGCATGAGCCCGCGACAAATTTATTTTAAGGACATTTCAAGCTGAAGGTTTTATAAATTCTAATGCTTCACTGCATTTAGATTGGACTTCCCGAATAATAAACATTAGAAATGCTTGTTGCGTTAATAAATTGAAGGTAGCTTTGAGAAAATATTTAAATAAATCCAAATGGTAGTATTTCGTATACTAGCGGAATTGGAAAAAATAGAAAAATTAATACATAAATACGTAAATACGAAAATGTTGTAGAAATCGTAATTTGGTTCATATAAAGAATAGGCGATAATAGAAATATTATTTTCGTTTAAAAATAATGATTTTTAAATTTATTTTAAGGGCATTTTTATTGCATGAAACGTTTATCCATTTCCTGGAGCAACTAATTCTAATATCTTCATTCAAATGGATTGATAGAGATTCATAGGGAAAATACATGCATTTGTGGAATTCTTCAATTTCCTGCTCTCAAGTTGAAAAACGCTTCGTAAAGAAGGTGTAGGCGGAAGGGACCTTAATTTAATGGTAAATTTAAAAAACTCTAAAATAATTTGTAGATTTGGTGTAGTAATACTACGCAATCCGATGCGCGAACGCCGCCGGCGTGGCGTGGCGGTTACGAATTTGCTTCGTAAAAAGCGAACTTCGCGAGTTCGAATCTTTTTTTAGGAAAAAACATTTTATATCTATAAATCCAACTGTAATATTATTTTCTAAACACATATCATGCTAAAATACATGCATGTTAGAGTTTCATAAAAAACTAAATAATAAAATAGTTTTATTTAATTGTTTAATTTACCGTTACACATTTAATAATATCAACTAAATTGTTTAATGCTAATGCAAACGATTATAAAATTATCTCCGCACTTGAATAAGCGTTCTTCTTGTAATTTATCTACAATATTCAATGATGTTGTGTATTTAGAGAACAATATATTGGATTTACAAAAGTATAGCATTTTTCATAAAGAAAAAAGAAGAAGGGAGGATTAGAACTACCGAAGAAAAACGAATATTTTGCCATCGCGCTATATTGGCGGTAATCAACCATCAGATTTGGCGATATTACTACACCACTAGCGGATTGGTTCCTTTAATAGCACAATCGTTTCTGTTTTGTTTATAGATATGTTTATATTGTAGTGGTTTGCAGTCAAGTAGAAATTATTCAGTAGTCGTTGCAGGTCATTTTCTGTGGTAGCAGTAAGTTTTACGTCGTCTGCGTAATAGAAAATTTGAACTTGTTTCTGACTCATATTATATTACTGCACAGGTCCTTTTTTAATCTTACCGTGAATTTCGTAGTCAGTGGCGGCTCGAGCAACAGGTTCGGAGATGTCGAGGCTCTTTCGTTATATATTTAATTTGTAACAGGACTAAGTCAAGTTTGGACGATTTTGGCTGGGAACTGCACCAACCTTTTATTATTTTATTTTATATATTTATAACTATTGTTTGATAATCTATGACTTGCTGTTCTGTGTACATTTCGTCTTAGTATTTCGTCAACAATATTCAGATAAGGAGGAAGCACAACAAGGTAGGGACGACTTCCCGTAGGGTGTCGGTCCTTAGCCCTTTCGCGAGGATCTACGCATAGCTGCCATTTATTTTGGTCCACGAATCCTCCCTGTGCTAGCCCAGGAACCAATTTTCAACGGTTTGTTGCGAATTGACGAAAGTGTTTGTTTGGCGCGTCGCACTACACTTACTGGTGCTGCAAAACTAAGTATATATTTTTACAATTTTATCATTTAATTTAGTATTATAAAAATAAAAAGTAGATGTAGATGTAGATGTAGATGTCAACTTGGGGAACAGGAAATTGAAAAATTCCACAAACGCATGTATTTTCCCTATGAGGCACAACTTCGCATAAAATATGTGATACTATATAGGCAAATTACTGAAACCATGCGTGTGCGTCATCAATAATATTTTCCAAGTATGTACTTGTTTCTGCCAACTTTGAAAAAGTATAAAACTGTGTTTATTTTTGTTAAATTACCAGATACAAGTACGTTTATTTTAAAGGCCACGTAATATAATGTTACAGTTGTAATTTTTATTATTTAATCTTTTATAGTTTTTGTACAAAAAAACAAAAACCATTGTAAGCTAGAGTATTTTCTTCTCTCGGATTGGCATTACCATTTTTGTATATTCATCGGCGATTTATTTAACTTTGAACTTTGGCTATTAAAGTAATTGATCCTTGCCTACTTTAACATTGTATATTGTTAATGAAGAATGATTACTATGAATTATTAATATACTTCAATGATTATTCAATTTACTTAAAAAAAAGCAAATTTATTGCAACGACATTAGCAAACGTTTGTGTGGTTGCATACTCCCAAATCTAAACCTTATGTAATGTAAACATAGTAAGAATCTGACGTCATGGCATTTCATGACGCACGCGCTGTCTCAGTAATTTGCCTATATCCTGTTCGTGACAATCCTCATACAGTACCGTACATGACATTTGAGGTAAATGTGTCATTTCCGAAATCATGAAACGTCGATCTTCACGAATTTTCTTGTTCACTTTTTCCACAAGATCGTTGTTAACAACACTTCGTGCCTCATCGTGCACGTTTGTTCGGCCATCTCTGAAATTCCTATAGCAGTGCCCGACGTTTCCTTCACTCATGATGCTTGGACCATAAACCTCGTATATTTGACAGTACATTTTGGCAGCGTTTTCGTTTCTGGCATAGAGAAAACCAATCGCAGCGCGCACTTCACACTTGGCATGATTTTCAATCGTAGTGTTCAACAAACACTAAAGCACCCCCACAATGCAACAACTTGACTTCGCCCCTCATTCGGCGAGAATATTTAAACGGCCCTTAGTTGTCGAATAACCCTCGTATAATAAAATCGTTGTCAATTTTAAGCATACATTTACTATAATATGCAAATGCATACATATAAATCTGTTAATAGTTGGGTGTCATTGATTTCTTGTAAGAAATTTATCACACGGAAGTGCCCGGTTCGAAATACTTCGGCATACAAGAGAAGAATTACCATTGGCCTTACCATACATGAAATGCATATCTGCCATTTTCGCGTTGGTGTACATATTCCAACAACAACAACAATATTGAGCCTTACAAAAACTCAAACAAATGTTGATTTATCCACTTCCATAGCGGATGTGATAAATACGATTCTGCACTCCTACTCTGCTTAAATAATTTGACTGTATGTTGAAAAGGGTTGATTTTCGAACCCATGTTTATTACGACTTTTTTGTTTGTATTCATGAGATCTACAAACTGTAAAATATCCGAACGTATTTGTTAAACATCCTGTATATATATATTGCTGTGTTACAACATACTCTAATTGTGATATCTTAACCTATTATTAATTCTAATAAAGCTAATTTAAACAACCCTGTATAAAATGAATTGTTGATCATGCATAAATCAAATACGTGGTAAATGTTTGTTTCCGATCCAGGAATTTGGTCCTTTATTTCTGTGTAACTTGACTTCCAGGTTGTTTTGTTGCTCTTAATTTTCGGGAAACCATAGAGGATACTTTTTAACCTTATCTGTGCATTCTTGCGTTGTAATTTCACAAATATTAGTAAAGACATAATGGTTTTGACAGCTAGATACAATAATGTTAATTTGTGAATGTAATACTATTATTTAGAAAAAAATATGTTTGAAATAATGTTCTTATGTAGGTAAGGAAGGTTTGTGTTAATTTTTGTTTACTGTGAATATGTTTGTAATAATTTATTTAATTAATTGTCAACTTTCTTATGCTTTATTGGAATCGTGTGAGGTATCAATATTTGAGGAAATTTGCAAGGAACGTTTTGGTGTTTTCCTTTTTTATGTAACTTTAATTATAAGGAAGTTGTTGTAGTTTATAGAAATGTGTATTTATTTTAGTTAATTTAAACCTGTAATTTGATTGGTGGAACCCTTTGGGATAGACATAAATAATTGAAAGTTTTGTTCCGTATCATAGCAATAGAAACATTTTATGAAACTCTTTTGTTATAAAAACAAGTTAATTGCAGTTTATCCTTCAACGAGGAAGTACGTTCCTCATGCGGCTCAAATTATTATATTTTATGTTCACGTTTGTTGATTTAAGTGAATAAATGTTTTTTCCCAGTTTATCTTCGATATAAAGTGTTGTTTTCCTCTACGTATGTGAAATATTGAATTTTATCGAAAAAATTTCGTTTTTTGGCAAGAATTGAAAGTTGGCGTGGGTTTGATCCTCATTTGTTTTAAAAGTAGAATCATTTTAACAAACTAACGTATGCTGTTTCAATTTGACAAGTACAAATTTAAACGTTATCGGAATATAATTAAATGTCATTATTCTGCAAGAAATAATGAAATAAATATTTTAACTACAACCAGTATGGATTAAACAAGGAAGTTCGTCGAAATAAAAAGTGCTGTAATATTGGATCCAGAAGAAAATATACCTAAATGAAAATAAGGGTTTGAGGTTAGATTTGGATATCGTTTGTACTTATTCAAAAGACAATCAATGGTGATTTTAAAATTTGGGAAAGCACTTACCTGCGCACATCTGATTGCTGTTTCCTGTGTTTGGACGTCGCCAACTGCAGTTATTAACGTTTATTTGCGGAAGAACCACGAACGACGCATCTTTGACTTAGCGTGGTCCGAGCACACGTGAGAAGAAAAGGTACCATGGCAAGCCCGCCACATTTGAATCATTTGAATATCAGGTATGAGGGTTAAGTGTAAACAAAAAAAAATAAATAAAAGAACTGATAAATAAATACTCGTAGTTATTTATTGTATTTAATTTGATTCAATGACAAATTTAATTTATATGTTTTTATGAAAAGAAAGCAGAGATAATTGTGATTTGACTTTGATAATTGAAATAGTAATTTGAATTTGCCTGTTTTCTTTTGTTGTGCATGTTTGTAGCCAGCCAGTAAAGTTATATAGTACGACCAACTGTAGCAGCTTCCCTGAGATCAACTTAAAAGGTTTGTGAAAATATTTGACTTGTGTTGGTTAAACAATTTATTAATTTGTGTATATGTTTAATATCCATATAGGAAAGGATATCTTGTTTAAGAGTTAAATTTGTTTATGGCGCCCAACTTAGTAAGTTTAACCAGACACAATTTCATTTAATACATTACAATTCCATATGCTGTATTTAATTTATTTAAAACCTCATAGTATTATTATAATTAGCTATAACTAAGCATTCTTATTTGGCTATATATATACATAAATATATTGCC
>JABXWE010018749.1:0-21523 GCA_014611495.1 Limonius californicus
TATATATATATATATATATATATATATATTGCTGTGTGCCCCACGTTGCACTGTCAAATAAACTCTGCTGTGATCCCTTTCATTGATGGATTAAATAAATTAATACCGTTCGACAAATAAATTATTGTGAATATTGTGCAAATAAATTACAGTGACTGGTTAAACCTTATACATTGGGCGCCATAAAACAATATCAAATGCTTAATCGAGGTATCCTCCTCAAGATGGATATGCAAAATACACAAATTCATAAATTGTTTAACCAACATGAAATCAATAAATTTCACAAACCTTATTGCAGATCTCAGGGTCGCTGTTGTAATTAGTCGTACTGTATGAACTCGTGTAGTTGGCAACGAAACAAGCACACACAAAAAAAACGTAGAGAAAATCAAAATGATGATCAGATTAAAAAAAAATTAGTTAACAAAATTAATTTCAAATTATCCGTGCTTTCCCTTTGGTGCCACAAAATACGCTTCCAGTTTATAATCCAATGGCAACATAACAACAATTATAATTTTATGAATCTTTCAAATTGTTTATATTTTACATTTGTCAGAAACATTTTCCTCGTGCTCGCTGACCGCAACTTTGGTGTAATGTATTTCTGTCCGAAATGTTCAAATCTGCCAAGCTTTGGCGCATATACTGCGGGAACACTCCTTTCGCACGTGACAATCTTAACCCACGATGTCTGCGAACAAGTGTTTCCAGGGTTTATTGTTCCAAATAAATGAAGTTAATTGTTGTTTGTGGCATCCAAATCTCGGCCACACGTAAGTAGATTAAACTCTTGATACCACTTTTCCATAAGCATACACCAATTACTGTACATTAAACTCATATGAATAATGTTAACATTCTAACCTCCAATTACTTCACAGTAAAATTTATTATTTGAGTTTCTTGTCGTGGTTAAATAATTTATTTTCTTATAGGGTAGCTTAATAAAGCTTTATTAGATTTAGTAGTAGGTTAAGATATCTCAATTAAAGCATGTTGTAACACAGCAATATATATATATATATTGAAGCGGGTATGGTGCAGCTTCCTAGGTCCATGAACATCAGATTTTTACACGGCCGTTTTCCCTCGGAGGGCAATATCAAATCAGCGAGGTACTTCTGCCAAGAGTACCTTCTCTAGAGAAGAAGTATCTTACACTTCCCGCAGTTTGGGGCCCAAGTAAAACAGTAGATCCTAGTGCTGCCGTCAAGAACGAAAATTTTCTCGCCTTGTCTCGCTTACGAGATTTAAATATCTGATTTAAAGAATATAAGTGAAACTTGCTATTTAAAGAGTGTGGCCCAAAGATATGTTATCTATTGTATGCTTGCTGTCGTACCTTTAAATGTCTTATCCTCTTAATGTTTAAGAAGTTTATCTTTATATAAGGGCAATTCAAGTGATTCTTTCTGCAAAGAGGAAATACCAACTATCTAGCCGGTATTCGTTACCCTTTAATCTTCAATTGTGACATGTTTTGCATACATGCACGTTCAAATATCACAAGCATCAGCCTGCAAACTAAATTTGTTAATGTAGCGTTAATTGCGTAAGAATTAATCTAACATAGAGTGTGTGAAAAATGAATTACGCGAGTCAAATTATCACTCAACAATAACTTTTCCGATGCGATTTTTAATTTTTAAATGCCTGTGTCTTGATTAGGTATAAAATCACTACACTCACTGTATTATTAGATTGCCTACTTCAACCAATCTTAAGCACTTTATTTTACAAAAACATGCTATTTCTACCATATCAAAAAATTTATGCACATTTTAGTAAAATATATAATGTAGATGGGAATTTCTCGACGAGAAATGAGTCACTCCCTCACGAGAGTCGAGACCGAGTTTATTTCTCGTCTCGTCTCGTCTCGTGGCAGCACTAGTAGGTTCACTATCTTTGCATACATTACTTTAAATCAGTGGTGGGCGTTGAAGAGATCTAAGGGTTTTTTTTGGTCCAAAGTAAAGCTAGGGGGCGTTGAGGACCAATCTCCGCCTCCCTGGGCAATACTTGCAAGAATGCGCTGAAAAGCTTGATTAATACTATAAATCATCGAACACATGTTTTAATAAATGGTTCTAAATGTCTTTTAAGAAAGTTCAGTCCCTATTAAAAGTAGGTATGGGTACATTATAGCTTTTTTAGTAATATGTTTCTGACTAGTACACGAACGAGTGGCAGCATGCGCAGTGCACCACACCGAGCACCACAGTGTGTGTATATGTTCCGGTTCGATCAACGAGGCTTATATTTACAAGTTTGCACACGCCATGACAAGTTTAACACACGTGCTGAATATTGAATCTACGCATGGTTTGACAGGTCATTAAACATTACACTGCATTAGGAGTTGATAGAATTGTCGACAAATGAAGAGTTAAAATTGGCTTCAAAGGCAAATTCCAGTATTATATCCAGCTTTATGGGCTGCATCAAAGAAGTTTTTCATTGCATTCCCATTATCATATTTAGCGGAAAAAGGATTTAGCGTAGTCAGCAATTTATTAACAAAGAAAAGAAACAGATTGTCAATAGTGGAACGCGGAGATGACAAATATGGCACCAAACATCGAAAAATTAGTGTCATTACAGCAAGCTCAGCCCTTTCACTAATGATATTATATTAATTTTTTTAATAATATATATTTGTTAATCAAACCATCGCCACCGAATCACTGTTTGAAAAAGTGGGTTATAAGTTATAACCCAAAAAGTTGGAAAACTATGGGTTACATTATTAATTTCAAGAACGGGAGTCGGTGTGTTTTTTTTTTTTGAAAGGGGAGCGGTGTGTAATTTTCTTTTTGTTTTGAGAAGGGGGCGTTAGGCCATCAAAGGTTGGGAAACTATGCCTTAAACGCACACCTCAACATAGGAGAGAAGGTCACCACGCTCTCTCGAGAGCCAAAAGATTGTAGAAAGAGAAAAATACATATATTTCTTTTTTTACCTAAGAAGATTTAATTGTGTTGCTTTGTTTACTGTTTCATATGTAATAATAACTACAAATTTAGCAAATCTTGGTAACGTTCAGCAAACTATGCTTAAAGTAGGTGATTTATTATACATAAATACAACCTCCAGTGAACCTTTAAGATTAATGGCTTACCTTTGTAAAAAGAAACCTTTATATAGCATTCTAAGACAAAGCACACAATCTGTGATTGTTTCCCTGCAATCCTGATAAAACAAGTTTCGTTGCAGAGATAAAATTAAATCAGCATTCACATCTCTCATTACGTGTGTGCTTAGCTTAATGACAACAACTTGAATGATTTGCATTTGCAAATGGGCTTACTTTCTGGACGAAACTAATCAGCAAAACCATCTCGCTAAAATTTAAAAATCCTATGTGGGAAGCTACGGTAAAATATAGATTTTGTCTCGTCTCCAATAAATTTTTTGTATTCCTTCCCTACTACAGCGTTAAACAGAAAGTAGACTTAAAGAAGTAAACTACCTCTGAAATATGGTATATTTAAAAAAGGCGCATATACTCTGTAGGGCATTAAAAAAATATATAAAACACAGGAAAAATTCCATTTTGGCTTCAATGCTTAATTTTGGAATATATCATAATTTGCTATATAACTAACAAGCCTTTCTAAGACATTTCTATGAAAATGTCTGTTGTTAAAACGAATCTTTTGCAAATAATAATTTTTATTATCGACGACTTTTAAAATCTAGAACCACTGTATATTTTAATTGGATGTCTACAAAGATTACGAACACTTTGATTAGTCCTAGTTGAAAACCAGATTTCAATTTTACAGTAAATTATTATTTATGCAACTTATTTTTCTGTGTGCTTTTTCTATTACGAGTCGTATAGATCTTCTCTCTTGTGTTGCGCGTTTTAATGTATCCCAGTTACAGAGGACCTACAGCTTAACATGGGCAAGAAGTGTAAACGCTTCTACTTCAGAGAAGATTTACTAGGCGGAATATCTTGCTGGTTTGCAATCGCCCTGCTAAGGGAACCGCTATTCAGGTACTGAGAATTGAACTCCAGACAATCTGCGTAGAAGTCTAACGCGCTGACTTCTAGCTCAAGACCTCCGGGGAAAATGAAATTAGTATACAGTCCCTGCAATTTTGCACTTTTCACACTTAATTGTAAATGTTTTACGAGAAATTAAGCGTCGACTATTAGCTTCCTAGAACAACAAAGTTTATGAAAATCGGATAAGAAGCGAAAAAGGTATAATCATTTCAGTAAATTGATGTGGAACCCCAATTCCCCCGTAGCGGCGCCCAGTTTGAAAAAATTTACCAGGCGATGTAGGGGTTACATAACCACAGCTACCCGTAGTTAAAGTTTTCCGCACATGTTTAGAATCACTCTGTATAAAACAGAAACTGAAAGGAAGATTAATTTATGGGCCTGCATCAATAATTTCTTTAATTTAAATAGTTTATACGGCAGAGTTACGAGCAAAGTGTCAGAACGAAATCCCATTGTAGCAAAAAACTAATTTCATTTAAATGAAGAGTGAGATTCTTCTTACAATTTATTTAATATTGTGGCACTTAAGCGCAGATATAGCCAAAATTCGCCACAAAACCTCGAAAACATTGTAAGAAGAGAAAAACAAAATGAAAGTCAGTTCAAAGTTTAATAAATAACTTTCCGTTATATAAAATAATCTCAAATTTCTTTTTATTTACTTGTTTATTAATTTAATTATTTTAGAAGCTGATAACAAACTGTCATCATGGGCCTTAACTATTTGGTACCTAAATACATTCTAGAATAACGAATTTTTAAATTCAGTTATATGCAATATTTTCTCACAATCAGTTATAATAATATCTACCATATTATACATGAATATACGCTTGCGTTTTTCTTACTTGAACGTGTAGACATCCCAATTTCGGGAACTGAAAGGAAAAAATGTTTCTTACAGAGGCACACATGTTAAATCATGATATTCATCAGATATTTTCGTCATATACATAAACTTTTTCATTGTGGTGTTGTAACGAGCCTTCAGCATGCAACGCACGAGAATAAAACGAATAACAATCAACAGCGATAAATATCTCGCGCCCGCTAAAGTTTTAAAATAAACTCATTCTGCGCATCCAGCTTAGATTTTCTATAATTATGTGTCGAAATAAGCCCACAAAATACTAATTACCACTGTTCCAGTATTGGAAAGCTTAAAATGAGTCCTGTAACGTTTAAATTTAGGTAAACCGTCGAGACAATGGTGATTTTATTTGATAGTTATGGTTCACAACTTACCTTAAAACAGTAATAGAAATGATAAGTTATTTCCAAAAGAAAGGAATATTTAAATAAGGGGATTAGCTGAGATCCCCAACTTTTCTTTGTTGAGCACGTCTAAATCCTAAGCTTACCAGTTTATTTATACAATTTTACGGTTGGTTAAGTTTGGATTAAGGTTGTCGTACCAACATTACTGCTTTAGAATTTCCTTCATATCTTGATATTAGAGGCTCTTTTTACCAGCAAATGGGACAAGCAAATACAATTTTATGTAACCTATCTTAGTTTATTACAAGCTTTCGCAGCAAAGATATCGCTTCTAAAATTTAAAGCTATTAGGAAGTTGATTGCTTTCGTTATAACTTTATAATTATTTTATTTTCGGGAACGTCTGTATTTTACAAATCGTAAATTAATTAAATAATTGTGGCCAAAACATTTTCGAAAATCCCAATCCTAATAAAAAATCCAGAAATATAAATTTACAGCTTTCGAAAGTTCTTTGCATTTACGGCTCGATATACATATAGTTTAAGCATGTCACAATTGTTTGAACTACTTGTAATCTGTCTTCTACACAAGATGTTTATACTAATATTTAATACTAAGTTAATTTTTCTTGACAATTTTAATGCATTATTTGATGTTAACAATGCCTACCGATTTTGACCAACTACATGCAGCTGTATCATTTTAATCCACGTTTATCAGTGTTACTCGATATCTCAAATCTTCGTTTTTCCAAGTATAAATTACTGGATAATATTAGTACTTATGAATCCCGAGGTTTCTTAACTTTTCGTGCCAACATGCCAATGATTTATAGAGTTATTAATTCTACTGTAGGATGTCATTTTATGCAGGTAACACTCGCCCCTAAAATACTAAATTATAACGAATATTGGCAAAGCTGCTATAATTTAGACGAGGACGTTCATTTAAGATTTGTTTACTTTAATAGCGACTCCTACACACCATAAAACATGTTAAAGCCACACTTACGTGCGTTACTTCCACCTAGAGTGGATACTTGTTTAATTATTGTAGTTTTTAGCATTCCATTAAAATCTAGAAAAAATCAAACGTATATTAATACCTATCATTTTTCCCACTCTATTCAGTTTCCTAAAATATTTATTTAAATGTTAAATATCGATTCCTATTCAGAAGTGTATTACATTAAAACTACCCCACAGCTATTGGACGCTGTAAAATGCGCTCTTAAATTATACAAGTTTTATAATTTTTCATTTTAAACTCTGTAAAATTATGTTAACAGCTGTTCATTGGAATTTCATTACTTACAATGCATTGTCTGGCTCTTTTCTCTTAGGAAAAGTATACCAAAAGTGTGGTGGTAACTCAGTTGGTAGAGAACCCGCTTTCTGAGTAAAACGTCGTTAGGTTCGAAACCTAAGCATTACTATGCAGATTAATAAAAATCTTGTGCTGCAACCCACCACACACAATTTCCCAATCCAGTTTGCAAGCGTATGATCTTAATGCTAAAAACCTTCTCTGGAATTTCTGTCATTTGGATTCGACGTTAAACTGTAGGACCCCGTGTTTCAACCTTCGCGCCGAGGTGAAACACGTGGCAGAGAAGAGGCCGATGCCCAGCAGTGGGACAAAAAGGCTGTCAATGATGATGTATGTAGATGAAGTGGTATAGAGGAGGTGGAATTAAAGGCATATGCGGTAATACCCACCACACACAATTTCCCAATTCGGCTTGCAACCATGGGATCTTAATGCTAAAAACCTTCTCTAGAATTTCTGTAGTTCGCATTCGACGTTAAACTGTAAGTCCCCGTGTTTCTACCTTAGCGCTGAGCAGAAACACATGGCAGAGAGGAGGCTGATGCCCAACAGTGGGACGAAAAGGCTCTCAATGATGATATTAAAACTACTCCAAGGACATTCAATCACATAAATACATTTTCCACATTCTACGAAGCGAAAATATATTAAATTATACACTTTCTCGCATCTCATAGGCGTTTCATCTGTGAAAATGCAATTTCCACCTCCTAAACAGTATTTATTGTTTAGTTCCGAACTGTTCTCAGGACATACAATCATTTATCACTCGAATATCATCCTTTAAAAAGCACTTTCTACCCCCCAAGCGACTGTTTAAAATTGTTTTTTGTATAGAAATTGGAAAATGCAAGTACTTATATCGTATGCACATTGTGTTCTAATGGAAAATTAGATAATTTACGAAAATGCGCACACTTGCCTCTCCTTCAAGAACCCCGACTCTTGTTTTAATATCATACTCCGCAGGTTGAAAAATGTGTTCAAAATAAGTTATACACGAAGGGGAGATTATATCTATGTATCCCTGATATAATATCAAACTAAATGGTACACACAAAATGCTGTGAAATAATTTATGGTACGCTATTGCAATACTGCCCAGGCACACGATTGATTTAGGTAGATATAGAGCAGTTGTTAATGTTTTAGTTTCTAGATTATACATGGGGAGTTCGAATTCTACAGCCTCCTAGTTTTAATGAAAGATGTTTGTTGCCATAAATCCAACTACATTATTAATGCTTTGAATATGGTCCATAGCATGAAATAAAAGTTAAAAATTGATTTATTTAAATGTTAATCTTGCAATAATAGAAGTTTTATTGGAAACCGGTACAAATATTATATAATAATACTAAATAATTCCACCAATTTGTATATTTTCCTTAAAGAGTTTTTCAAGGTTATCGCATCGTATACATCGATGTACATGGATACTTATATATTTATGCAGAAAAAGAACTAGTACAAAACTATGAAAATATATACGAACTTGTTATGGTCGTTTGATTTTGCCGCTTCATTTAAATTAAAGTTTTATTTGAATTGCCGCTCATAAGCCGATTACTATATTATTATTTCCCAAATACAGTTTGATGTGAACCTTTTTTTGTTATCATGGAGAAATGTCGATCAATATTTTGTCTACGCGCTTGACCTGCCCATGAAGGGAGTCCTACGTGTTAAATTGTTCTAGAATTATTGCGCCATATGTCGCAATATGATGAAATATTTCAGCTGCTGGATACTTTCCTTCGTTTTTCTCTTCAGTCGAATTTAACATCTTCTTTGGTCCGGTTGCTTGCAATAAGCGCTGTAATCAAGTACTGCAGGGGCGGCTTGGGTTTTCGATGGGTGCCCGTCGCGTGAATTTTCATATCGCTGTTTTCGTGGGGTGAACAGAACCATCGACAAGTGTCGGGTTTAAAGAAACACGCTGGAATTTTAACTCTGGGAAGGCAATTCATTGCGAATTTGCCGATCGCCTTTGGCGGATTAATATCGAGCCCATTTCCTGTTCCTCTGGTTGTGCCGCTGTTGCGATAAACACATTGAAGTTTTGGCCCTTAACGTTGACTCCATTCGATCCAGTCTTCAGGGGCGTGCCTGAGGATTTTTCCTGCTTCTTAAGTACACAAGAACACCGCAAATTGTGCCTGCCCCTCTCTCTCTCTCTCTCTCTACTCCCTTCAACGAAAACTAAGGTAAAAGAAATTGTTTCTGGTGTTGTGAAAATCTTTTTCCGGGTTTCATTTTCAAATTTCTACTGTTGAACCCTTTTTTTTGTGATGCGACTAGAAGCGACCTTCAGTTGCCAATTGTCATTTTCTTTTTTCTGTTAATTTTAAAGTGAATTCATAAATTGTATTAAATTGTAAACTCCGACGCCACTGACTGCGTAGATCTGCTCTAAGAAATTAAATATCGCAAGCCACTGACGGCGAGCCTCTTTCATTTCGAACGTTCCAAGAAAATCTTGTATTATTTGACCATAAATATTACCATTTTCCATGTAAT
Source organism: Limonius californicus (assembly GCA_014611495.1). Lineage (NCBI taxonomy): Eukaryota > Metazoa > Arthropoda > Insecta > Coleoptera > Elateridae > Limonius > Limonius californicus. Next base: position 9,098 of record JABXWE010018749.1, read on the forward strand.
CGTATAATTTTTGTATTATGTCAGTAAACTAAAAGAAGTTCAATTATATTTGTCTTAAAATTCACCATATCTTTTATTTCTTTGTATTTTTATTGTATTGTGTATGAACTTTGTAAGCATTATATACAGGAGGAGGCTCAATAAAGGTGAGTCTGATTCCAGTAAGCTGCTGGCTTCTCGGCCTTCCACGAGAACTGGTAATCAGCTGTGATTTGAAAGGCGGCTCCCGTTAATTTTGACCTACCCTGTACACAACTAGGAAGATTTCCCTCCCGTAAGCGGTTTCCGTGAACCATCCCTACTCCTCTGAGCTAAGCTGTAGACCTTTGTCCACCTATCCTGTTGCGGGTCAACGAAAAAGCTCGTTTGGCCCGTAACAAACTTCAATTAGAAGAAAACAATCCCAGGAATACAGAACAAAAAAATATATAAGATTTATTAAATACAACCGGGAAATAAGAGAATTAAAGAAAGAAAATGAAAGGTTAAAAAAGGAGTAGTAAAATAAAGAAGGAGTTCGCCGAGATTAGGAAGGAACTACAAGACACAAACGGCAAACTGGAACAATTAGAAAAAGAAAAGAAACGGAACAACAAGCAGGGACTAGCTATGAATTTAAGCAACCCTGGGGAAACAAAGGAAGGAATGAACAACTTCGTCAAGGAACAAACTACTCATTGAGGTACAGATTAAAACAGCGTACAAACTGGGACCAAAAACATGTCTAATACAACTAGAGAGCTTCGAAGATAAATTAAAGATAATGAAGAACAAGCTAAAATTAAACATCATTAGAGGAGAAGAGGGATCTATCAGCGATGATTTAGCGGAACAAGAGAAGGATATCGAAAATCAAATTAGGATGAGAGCAGGGGAGGTAAGAAAGCAAGGATAAAATGTCAAGAGGATACCAAAAGCTGATTGTACAGGGAGGGAATGGAGGTGGAACAGACAGAAGGGAAAACTGGAAGAAGTGCAAGTTGTTCTTAGAATGCTTTATCTCTTACGAGACGTAGCGAAGTGCAAGTTACAAACTTTCAATTAGAAAATGATCACAAAACCAATCAGTACATAGGATGGAATCATGATGGCGGACAAATAGTAAGGACAATGATTTTAAATCATAACAACAGGAAGAAAAGCAGGAATACATTGGCAATACAGAATCACATAAGAAAAGAAAACAGGAATCGTTATTGGCAAGTGGAATGTTAGGTGAATAGTTGAACAAGAAATTGAAGTAATTAATTAATTTAAGAACGCCAAACTAGATATACGGACAGCTGCGCAAACAAATAACAGTGAGTGGATATGTAAAGTTTGCAAAATGAATTTTAGTCAAATAAGGGGATCCTAAAGCGACCTGGGTAGCAATATTAAAAGTTACTTTTTACATCGACAAACCATTGTATTCGAACTGCGAACTGCAGCCATTGTGAAAGAGAATACGTATAACAGAGGAAAAAAATTGGCAACGGAGTCTTGGCATTATTCTAATTGTGAGAAAATCAGATAAGTTGTGGGTTTCATGTTCTCATAGGATGCTAGTTTGTAATGAGGTAAAAAAATCACTAAATTAATTCCGCACTTGTCGTAAAAGTAGATTGATTTTTTTGTATTTTTGGACTACTTATTACAATATCGGATATATTGTCCACTAGTTGTTAAAAACCGCAAGTGGAAAGGTCTTCTCTTAACGTAACTACGGTAACTACTATAGAAAAAGCCAATTTTGGCCTGCTTTGAGTCAGTAAGATCAATTCAGTTGTATATGATATGGGACCGCGGTGGTCGAGTGCGAGAACGCATTGGCCACTCGAGGTCACAGTAAATGCAGTTGCTCCGTTGGGGCGATCGAATCCCGACTGGGGCGACCGCATTTGCTTAGTTAAGTTTAGGGTGCATGTTGCATGAATTTAGTTTAGTATGTAAGGGACGCCCGCACCCCCCTGAAGTAATGCGAAAGCGGTTCCAGGGGGGGAACGGTAGTATGAATGAGCGAGAAAAAAAAGTTGTATATGATATATACAGTACTGTATTCCGGGGTATACAACGTATACCCAAAAAAATTAAATATCTAATTTGTATACCCAAAAAAATGCTAGAGTATAGGAATTTGAAAAAGAAAAAAATTAGAAGCCAATGTTATTCAAAAGGTATTTTAAGCGCACGGGTAAACAAATAGACTTTTATCTTCTTTGAGGCTTTCGCGGTTACTCGAACTGGCAATATTACAATTTACTTTCGGCTTAGACCGCGTCGTCATTTGGGAACTACACCCAGCATTATCAGGTAAGGCCCGATCTGTAGCTTGTCTGCCTCTATAAGCATTTGCTCTAAAAGTTTGAGCAATATTTGTTCGTATGCCCTGCCTACCTAAACAGGGCCGTGTGCTTAGATTATTCAAAGCTGGGGCTGACAAGGATTTAATTTAATGTATTTTGTTTGCCAGGACAATAATACTTAATCGGCTTATGCCTGTTAGCTGTTTGTGAACCCATACAAACTTAGACAAGTAGGACCTACGAACAAAGATGGCTCAAACTTCTAGAGAAAATGCTTATAGAGGCAGACCAGCTACAGGTCGGGCCTTACTTGATAATGCTGGGTGTAGTTCCCAAATGACGACGCGGTCTAAGCCGAAAGTAAATTGTAATATTGATAGACTTTTACCTTTATGAGTTTTCTGATAAAGCCTGGCCAGTTGGCATACCATGCTACTGGAAAGATGGGAAAATCGTCTTAATCTGCATAACGTTTTTTGTTAACAACGTTTGCTATTTACCGCCACTTTCTCAACTATAAAATGCAAATGCAGCTGTTTACTGTTTAACTGCAGAAGTTGAGCGAAGATATTGTGATCAAATTATTATTTCTAAATTATTTTGGTTCGTCATATAATGCCAAAAACAAATTAACTCGTTTTATTGTGTCATTTTGCCAGAGTTCTTCAGCAGAGAAAAAAGTAGAATAAGTTAAAGTTTGTACCAAAACATCGACTGTGGCGGTGTTTCTATCCAAGCTGGTCTATCAGAAAATGATTTTCCTGTGGAAAGAGTAACGCGAAAAGTACCCGTAGATTATTTGCGAAAAAGAGAAATTTGGATGTGAAGTAAGCCCAACAGTCAAATACTTGCTATCAATAGGCGCATCGGGCATGGAAATCTCCACACAATGGGTATCCTGTCAAATAGATGCTGGAAAAAGTGAAAAAAAGAAATACCCAGTTGACAGTGCTACAAAACAAGATAAAGAAATACTCGGACTCTATTTTTCATATGACGGAACAATGAAGAAAAAAATAAGAAAACTGTTTAGAAAATAAATGTAACGACAATCATGTTGGTTTACACCAGTCTCCTGTTGGAGTCATAAACTGCTTACTATCTGGCAAAAAACAACCGTCCTTTCAGTGACCATGAAGGTTTAATAGAATTACGAAAAGGAAATCAGGTTTTCCGCAACAACATTATTGACTTGTGTTCTGTTAAATACTTTGGATAAACATGGTTTTATTGAGGAATTCTTATTCTTCTTTTCGATAGAAATATTTCTGTTTCTTCTGCCTCTATTCTGAGAATGACGAGAACCAACTTGGGGACCATCTCTTGGGTCGTCGTCCTGGTAGTTTTTGTCCAATTGGTTTCTGTGTTTTGGCTATTTTCACTATTCGGTCATCTTACATCAGGTCTACATGGTTATTCCATTCTATCTTACTTCGTCTTGTCCATTTTACTACGTCTTGGATATTGCAGCGTTCGCTTATGGATACATTCGTTTGTCGGTCTTGAATCGATATATTTGTTATAGTTCTTAGAACTTTATTTCTATGGTACGCAGTTTCTGTTTGGTTTTTGTTTGTTTCAGCTTTAATTTCGCTTGCATAAGTGAGTATTGGACGTATGTTTGTTTTATATATCTTTGTTGTGATGTCCGTACTTATATATTTAGTGCTCAATACCGCGTTTCTTCGACAGCCTGCTATTGAGGAATATTTACGGGAATGGTGGGTAAATTTCGTTAGTCATGGTGTCAGTGTAATGTTTGGGAAAAAACCGGCGTTGCTAAGATTCGGAACGAACTCTATCCATTCATAACGCTGTCTTAGAGCGTGGAATCGAACCCACCATAGCTAGATGGATACACAGAAACATAAAAGCCACGAGGGGACTCCGTAGGAGTATCCGCCCGCCGCGGGTGTCCACAGGAAGGCGTTTTCTCGCCGCTCCTGTGGTACCTCGTAGTTGATGGACTCCTCCGGCGGTTCAACGAGCAACGGTTTTATACTCAGGGCTATGCGGATGATCTGGTTATCCTTATAGCCGGTAAATTTCTCGGCACAATAAGCGGGGCTACCCAAGGGGCCCTAAATATTGTGGAAGACTGGTGTAACAGGAATCAATTGTCGGTCAATCCATCAAAGACCGAGATGGTCCTGTTCACACAAAACGGAAGATGACAGGTTATAGAAAAAAGTCAATTAACTTGACAGATGAGGTCAAATATCTAGGCGTTGTCCTTGATGCTCGACTAACCTGGAAAAGTCATGTGAAAAGACAAGAACAAAGGGCCTGCGCACCCTACTGGATGTGCAGGCGCGCGTTAGGCAAAACCTGGGGGCTGAAGCCTAAAATCATATTCTGATTTTACACGGCTGTAGTACGCCCGCTGTTAACATACGCCGCCCTTGTCTGGTGGCCATGTTCAGAACAGACCACTACAAGGACGACACTTGCCCGTGTACAAAGATTAGCTTGTCTGGGCATTACGGGCGCAATGCGAACAATCCCGACAGCGGTCATGCAAGTGCTGCTGGGACTCGCGCCCCTTCACCTTGTGATTGTGGCCGAGGCTTGAGCGGTAACGCCTAGGCTGATATGTACGGTGAAATGGAAGCCGACTCAGGAAAACGTAGGACATGCAAGAGTTGCCTCCAAATTGAGGGCGACCACTCCCGTTTCTTCAATGGGAAGTGATGGCATGACCTCCTACTTCTCCTTTAGCATACCCTATAAGGTTCACATCCTCTCCGGAAAGAATGGTTCTCAGACGATCGGCCCTTTCTTAAACCCAGTGGCCTACTTTGGTATACAGACGGGTCATGGAATAGAAAAGTTACCGGCGCCGCTGTATATGGCGACAAACCCAGGGTCAAACTCAAATGTGCCCTAGGCAAATATCCTACGGTCTTCCAGGCAGAAATCTCCGCGACTACTGCCTGTGCAAATGAAAACCTCAGTAGAAGTTATAGAGGTAAATACATCTACATTTGTTCGGACAGTCAAGAGGCCGTTAAGGCCCTAATATGTCCCAAGATAGGGTCTAGGCTTGTTGAAGAATGTCGAGCCACACTCGTCAAATTCTCAGCTGAGAATTACGTAAAAATCCTATTGGTTCCGGGTCATAGTGGAATATGTGGAAATGAAGAAGCTCATGCCCTAGCTGTGGCTGGGGCCTTTGAACCTTTAGTAGGTCCAGAGCCAGCTTTTGGAATAGCCCCCAAACATGTGAGGCACGAGATCTGGAATAACGCAAATGCGCAATTTCAGCATTCTTGGACCTCCCGACTCACACCCAGACAGGCTAGAGCCTTCATCAAGAGCCCTACGCCTAAATCGGTAGACTACATTAGGAATCTAAGCAGAAACAACCAGTGTAGGAAATGTCAAGAACAAGAGGAAACCTCTGAACATGCAAGGCACAGCAGCCTTAAGACGCAAACACCTTGGCTCTCCCTTTCTTGAACCAAGAGACATTCAAGACACGCCTTTGAACAGGATTCTGTTCTTTCGCCGAAGCGACGGACTTGTTCAGGGAGTGAAGTCTTTTGTAACCCCAAGGGAGCACAATGGGCCCTGGTGGCCTATGTGTAGGAGCCTGCTCTGACCCACAGAAATCATCATCACCTTCTATTGCTTAAATGGCATTGCCTAGTAAGTAAGTAAGTAAGTACAAATGTATACAAGGTAAGTCTGCTAAGACACAAACTATTTCTGAAAGGGCCTATACATTCGGGCAAGTCCTTGATTGGGGGCAATCTGTCAAAAATATGTTTTCTAGTATTTCAAATAAACGAGATATCAAGCTGATTCGTCTTAACAGACTCACCCTATTGTAGGTTTCAGACTGTAGTTTGATTGATTGGTTGATTTGAAAGAGCGAGATTTAGGACGCGGTTTTCCAAGCATCTCTAAACCCTGCAGCCATCACTGGCTTATTGTACACCCTAACTAAGAATTTTTCCTATCTTGGATAATTTCAACTCCAGTAGTGATTTTTAACGTGTTACACATCGTAGCGGCACGGGACCTGTGGCTTTACTTCTTATCCGACAGAAAGCGCATTTTCAGATTTTTTCCCGCTAGAAAAATTTCGCCGACCTCAGCCAGGTTCGATCCCGCATCCCTCGGGCATAAAAGCCAAACGCGCTAACCACTAGACCACCGAGGCCGGCCAGACTGTAGTTAGGTTATGAAATGATATTGTAAATAATGTGAAGTAATTTCAATAAACCATTCTGTATGCTCTTGTTACTCGCCATTTTTCTTTTATATTCAGCTTTTCAATAGCCTAGCGTATGCGACGTATACCCAAAAAAAAAAGGTTGGATGGCGTATACACAAAACTTTTTATACGAATACAGCACTGAGTAAATATGAATGCCAACTCTAAGTTAGGGTTTAGAAGGTTTCAACTTTAAAAATCGTCCAACGCCAGCAACAGCTGGTATAAATGGAATGAAGATTATGTATGTATGTTCTATGTAACATTTAAAAATACACTAAATATAGGCAATATCAAGTAATTATACGGTTTTGTAATACTTCTTAATCCGACACCCTAAGGGGATAAGGATTCTAGAAGAAGAAGAAGTAATACTTCTGTTCTGTATTTTGTTATTTATTATTTACATTTATAGAGCTGAGCATAATAATTCCTTTAGGTATTATCTAACGCACTTGGCGACCGACACGAATAAGAGAAACATAACATTTGCATAACCTACGTTAAAAAATTGATGAACGAACAGATAAGAAATATAGCCCAATAAAGAGTTCCACTTGCACATTAGTATTGTGTAATACCAGCGTGACAGTTAAATGAATTTAAGTTCCTTACGAGTTACGGTTGGTTACAAACAGTTAATTAATTTAATTTACAGGTACCTGACTTATATTTTAACTTGCGGTGATATAAATGCCGATCTTTTTGTTATTTCAATACGAATTTCTTGCGTGAACATAATTACTTACTCTGACCATAACAAGTGGGCCCTGATCAATAGCGCAGTCCATTGTTTCAAGCTCATTCTCGCAGCAATTTAATGTAATTTATAGTGGAACAAAGAAGGGAATGCTTTACCCAATGAGTTCTCCACATGTACTTGACCATACCGGGATTCGCCGCCACTTCTTGCTACTTGAATTTACCTTAATTCCTCGGACCTAAAGAAGGCGTAAAAGTAGACAGGAGAGATAGGAATTAAAAATTACCGTTCGTAGGCCGGGACGCTATTAGACAAAGGATTTGTGTAGTCTTCTGCTTAATCCTACTTAGTCTTTGAACTTGAGGCAGCTTTATGAAACTAATTTATGTATCACACTGAGATGCAATTATAACTTGATTTATTTGTAGTCTATAGTGGCTTAATATTCATATAATATGTAGTAATTTATGGCTACGGCAATGAATGTTTTGTCTACAATTCCACGCATACCAACAAGGTAAGGTTTATAACAATTATAATAAATAATAATTGACAATTTTATAGCGCAAGCTGCTTTAAATTCTTTCACTATTTAATTGACCCACATGTTACTGCTTCCTATCCTTTTCGTGCTGTTTTAGAAGTAGGTATTATGAACCGTGGGACTTACACTAATACATTTTAATTATAAATAAGGTAACCGCGATTACCAGCATTTAATTAAAAAAGCCTTTGAAGCAGCTGCGACACCCAACTAACCAGATTCTCTTGATGAATTAGATAAGCAATTACACGGTGCTTCCGCTAATTATCAAATCCTACAACCGTGACACAGGTAAGTTGATCGGTAAGCAGCAAATAAGATTGATATGCCTAGTCACGCATTTCAAATTAAATGCCTTCGCCGCAGACATGTACGGACACTTGTCTAAACATTCAGCAACGCATCGCAAAAAATAATAGATGTGTAACGGACGATTCTTCCTCATTCTTTTGCATACGCAGATGTAAACAGAGTTAATGGAGGTTATTCGTTACCGGTCACTCGATCTCAGCTTAAAACTTCCGCGACTAACTAAAGCGTCTTAGGAATTTTGTTAGGGAAATAAGATTGTTCGCATTACAGCGTGTTCAATAAAATGTTCGATTAAGATTGGCTGTGCAAAAGAAAATGTGTAGTTACTTAAGCCACACAGTTTGTAACATTTACTACAATTATTTATTAGTTATCAGAGTATAGTTCAGTTGGTACAATTATTATTTGTATGGAACAGAAAATATTTACTTTTGAATGCATAACTTAACACCCTTCAGGATAACGATTTTTTTTAATCTCTATCGCACTTAATAAAAGTTGATGTTTCAAATGCTTGACAAGAAATGGACGGATTCTTTACCAGTTCCAGTTCAAAATTTGCGTAATAGGCCGCCTTAAGGGGGTCTAACTGTTTTTTTGCCCTGCCTTTTTTCCCATTCATTCATACTACAGTTCCCCCCCCCCCGGAACCGCTTTCGCATTACTTCAGGGGGTGCGAGCGTCCCTTACACACTAACCATTCATGCAGCATGCACCCTCAACTTAACTACATTGAAGCCCCGATTATCCGCGGAATTGGATGGCAAGGGCACTCTAGCAAAAATCGCGGATAACCCGAAAAAAGACTAAAAATGAGGTGTAAACACGAAAAAAATAGACGAGGAAGGTTAGTGAACTTCGCAGAGTGGACTCGTCCGCTCGGGTGGTCAAGATCAGTGATCAGAGAATGTACAACATAATTTTCGACCTTCGCACTGTAGGGCCTATTATATTTTTCTTGTTGTTGGCTTGGATAAAATTGGTTCGTAAATAAAAAATTTTTTCGCGGCACTCGCGGATAATTCGCACCGCACCACGGATCATCCGCTCGCGGATAATCGGGGCTTTACCGTAAGTGAAATACGGTCGCCTCAGCCGGGATTCGAAACCTCGACCGGTCGACCGAATTTAACTGTAACCTCGAGTGGCAGCGCGTATCCGCACTACTCCACCCAGGTCCCTTTTTTATTTAACCTAGACAAGTCAAATATATTTTGAAAGATTATTTTCTAATATTACTTTTATTAAAAATTTACCTCTTTTATTTTTAAGTTCCTTAGTACACTGCTTTTCGTCCAATGAATAGGAAACATTTTAAGAAAAATTGTTACTGGTATTACATGTGAGAGTCTTCATATTTGCTCATTCTTGTTTTCGAAAACTTACGAGGATGGTTCATCAATTATTGTCCCTAACATAGAAGACTTTGAGCGACAAATGAATAATTTTTTCCTAGAAACGTCAGGTATTGACATTAATCTATGCCAAGTTGCAGATACACATCTTCTTGTTTATAAAAGTTATACATTTAATATTACTGTGGTGCTGCTAATTTTGCTGAAATGGAAAAATTCGAGACAAGGCCTGTGGTAAAATATCTTTTTAAAAATGGTTCATAACCGCAGGAAATTTATAATGACATATCCGGAGTGTTGGGTGACTCTACCCCGTCATATTAAGTAATTAAGAATTTGTGTCGAGATTTCAAATTAGAAAGGAAGTCGTGTCAACATGCACCAGGTGCTGAACTACCAAAAACTGTTGTTGTCCGGAAAATATTCCTTTGGTCCATGATATGGTACTGAATGATCGGAGAATTAGGATTAAATATATTGCTGAGACATGTGGTTTTTTCGTCGGAAACGTTAAGAAAATTTTACACGCGGAATTGGGTTTGAAGAAGGTTTGCCCACGATGGATTCCGAAAATGTTGTCACCTGATCAGAAGCGGGACAGGTTTCTCTCTGCTACGAGCAATTTGAGGTTAATGAACACAAATTTGGATGGATTCTTGGAACGCTTTGTAACTGTAGATGAAAGCAGCCTCGGTGGTCTAGTGGTTAGCGCCTTTGGATCCAAGGGACGCGAGATCGAATCCGACCGAAGACGGTGAAATATTTCTAGCGGAGGAAAATCTGTGCGTCTTCTGTCGAATAAAAAGTAAAGCCGTAGGTCCCGTATCACTGTGATGTGTGACACGTTAATAAATCACTACTGAGTCAAAATTTATAATTAAGATGTACGATGGGCCAAATATGGCCTGAGTGCAAAGAGATGCTTAGAAAACCGCGTCCTAGATCTCTGCCAATCAAAAACCAACCAACCAACTGTAGATGAAACCTGGGTTCATCTCTTTCATCCAGTCAAAACAGCTGAGTATGGAACGCGGCTTTCGCCCCCACGAAAATTCCGTGTGACTTCATCTGCCCGAAAGATAATTGCAACAGTGTTTTGTGATTCTGAGGTAGTTCTACTTGTTGATTATTTACAACGTGATCAAGCAATAACCGGAGACTATTACGTAAAACTTATACCAAAATTTCGTGAGGCTGTAAAGAAAAAAAGACGTGGAAAATGAAACGCGGCGTTCTGCTCTACCAAGACAACGCTCCCGCTCACAAGAGCTGTGTTCCTATGGCTGCTATCCAAAATGTTGCCAGATCTGGGCAACACTGTCTTATCTGTCCCCCAAATTAAAAGAACATCTTCGGACGATGAAGAGGTAATGGCTACGGTGAATGGTTTTCAGTACAAGACAAAGAGTATTTTTCTAAAAGCATTCAAGTGTGTTAGCCTTTCGGGAGATTATGCTGAGAAATGAAGTTGTTTCAAATATCTTAGTCATTTGCTTCTATAGCAGGGACAATAAATGATGAACCACTCTCGTAAACGTGTTGTGATAATGTTCATTATATGCGATTTAAGATATCTCGTGAAACTAATTTCATTTCAGCAAGACAAAGTTGGTTTAGGTTGCCAAATACATATGCTTTCATAATGGTATGCCTGCTAAGATACGTATTTAAAATTGTATATGAATTACATAGGCTAAAATGTACAATATGTACGTTATTCATTAGAGCTCTTCTAATCAGACAGTCTGTGCACTGTAAGCCGAGAATATAATATTACAGGAACATGTTCATTGAGTAAAATTTCATTAAAAGTTTACTGTTGATAAGACACTGATCACGGCGAGATTAAATTCACATTTTATTAAGATACCCTTGCAAACAGTTCCCTTTATAATCACAATTTTGTCATGATACTATATTCTTCGGTACTGATTGGAAATTAATAAAATTATAATTTCATGTAAAAAAATAATTTAATTCTTGATACACTTCAAATAGTAAACCTGACTCGTTTCAAATTATAACTTAACCAGTTTGTTTTAAAAGGACTTTATTAAAATGAACAGGTTCGTAGAAATAAAGATCTTATACCAAACCATGATACCGTTTTAGTCTTTAGATAGGTTCTGATAAATCTTAAGATAATTTTTAGCCTTGGCCCATTTTACGTGTTATTATACTAATGAAGCATAATAAATAGGTATATACATTAAATTTTAAACTAATTGTGTGGTACAGTTAATGTTCTACCAGTATACATTATAAGAACTACTAAAAGATTAATATAGTATAATATCATGTAAATGTTTGTACAACATTTAATAAAAATTTTCGTAAGCAGAATGCATGTTGTATATTGGGTGCGTGGGTTAGCATAAAGCAATAAACCAATGCCTTTTTCTATTCGTTACATATGTATTGAATTGTAAACAAATCTTTGCTTACTGAATACCATTCGAAAATGATTTCTTAAAATTTATCAAATTTTAAAGAGTCCTAAGATGAAACTTGTTAGTAATTATTTAATGCTCATCCTGCCTGCTTATTTTATAGATATTGTCTTTAGGTCCTAATATTCGCATTAGACTTTATTTCCGTTTTTGTTTTTCAGTTTTAAATATGTACAACCTTGTCAGCTGATCTAAATTATAAGAAATATTGCATGAAAAATTATACATATCCAGATCGTGTGTAGCCAAGAAACTTTTATGAGACTGTAAATTGCATGAATGTTATTAGTAATTATTAATGTCTTTTAGTTATACAAGATATAACGTTCATCTTTAAAATTAAGTAATAATCTAAACTAATATTTATGTACCTAAGTGTGTAAAAAGCTATCTAATAAACAACAATTCCGGATTCCAATCCATAGTTATGGTAAACATTCCGAAACATTTTACTATTATTTATGTTTTTTCAATTCAGTCCTACCATAAAATAGTAATAAGATCAGGATTTGTGCTGTTCATTGTAAATTTTCAACCTTTTTTAAATATATTTTTATT
>JABXWE010018750.1:0-14338 GCA_014611495.1 Limonius californicus
AATCAGATCTTCAAGTTGTAGAATGTTCAGGTAATATACAAATGAAATTTAATTTGTAATTTCTACAACTTTTTACTATTACTAAAAGGCCTTGATATTTTAACTTCATGGTTAAAATGTAGCAGTAATCGAAGGGTCATGAAGTTGTAGAATGTTCAGGTAACATACAAACAAAATTTGTTGTATTTTCTACAATTTCTCATTATTATTAAAAGGCCTTAGTATATTAAGTTTACGGTTACAATCTGACAGTAATGAAAAGATCTTGAAGTTGTAGAATGTTCAGGTAATATACAAATAAAATTTAATTTGTATTTTCTACAACTTTTCCCTATTATTAAAAGGCCTTGATATTTCAAGTTCACGGTTAAAATCTGACAATAATCAGATCATGAAGTTGTTGAATGTTCAGGTAATATACAAATAAAATTTAATTTGTATTTTTTACAACTTCTTACTATTATTAAAAGGCCTTGATTATTTAAGTGTACGGTTAAAATCTGACAATAATCAGATCTTCAAGTTGTAGAATGTTCAGGTAATATACAAATGAAATTTAATTTGTAATTTCTACAACTTCTTACTATTATTAAAAGGCCTTGATATTTTAAGTTCATGGTTAAAATCTAACAGTAATCGAAAGATCCTGAAGTTCTAGAATGTTCAGGTAACATACAAATAAAATTTGTTGTATTTTCTACAATTTCTCATTATTATTAAAAGGCCTTAGTATATTAAGTTTACGATTACAATCTGACAGTAATCAAAAGATCTTGAAGTTGTAGAATGTTCAGGTAATATACAAATAAAATTTAATTTGTATTTTCTACAACTTCTTACTATTATTAAAAGACCTTGCTATTTTGGATTTACAGTTAAAATCTGATAAGAATCACAACACATATAACACTTTCGTAAAATTGATGCACAATACTTTGTGAAGTACTTATCAATTAGTATAAATCGTTACGGCTATCACAGCTTTAAATGGTATGTTGAGCATGTTTCATCTTTGTTGTTATGCAAGTATATTAAACGGTTAAACCGCTAATGTAGCCAGAATATAGAGTATCATCCAAGACGTTTTGAAAATACAATTTTTTAATTGCGAAAAATACGTTGCCGGTTAATAAGGCATCTGATCCAGCTTGGTGGGAAGTTCCAACTCTTCTCAATGCCAACTGATCTGCTACATTTTGTAATCCTCCGTAGAGATGGTTAGTGCCTTTTATTAAATGTTCGACGTCATAAACTGTTCGGAAATACCTGCGAAGTTGCACAAGAAATCTTTGCTTCTTGAATGGCAGATCCTTTTTAATCAAAATATTTATCAAGTAAGCAAAATCGTAACATCCATGGAATGTTATAAATTTTACATCATCCGCGAAAACCACCCCGGAAGTCAACAATAATTTACCAAAATTGAGGTGGCGAATTCCGTCAACCCGATGTTTATAAAATTGTAATCCCGACTCTCGAAGTAGTTCTATGCTGTCTTCCGCGTGCAAATCAATATCCAAATCATAGTGGAAATTAAACTGCCAGGTACTAAATCCGAATTCGGCCTTAGAAGTGTTTCCCTCTTCATCAAAAAACGACAATCCGAGTTGAATCAGTTTCAAGTTGTCTACATTACGCTTGAGAGTTGTATAGGCATGTTCTTCGTGGAATCTAATATAACCGGCTTGTGGTTTAACAACTACACCTGGATATTCGGTGTCAATCGCCACGTACTTGTAATGTTGGATAACCTGCCTAATGATTTTAAATTCACGCTGCAGATTATATTTCCACACGTTGCGAATTTGTTTGCGGTCGGTGTATAACGTGGCAAAACGTGGAATAAAAGGGCGCCTTTGCGTTGGACGACGTGAGTTACAATATGGACAGATGTTTGCCATGATGATCGAACCTGGAAATTAATGGTTAAGTTTTTATTATTAAACAATGTTGGGAAATTTACTTTCAAACATTAGCTAACTACTACCATACAAGTTACTTAGTAGGAAATGCTGCTAAGTTACCCTAGAAAGAACTCTATTAAAAGGACAGACATTACAACGACTATGTATGTAGATATGTCATTTACGTTTTGGCTACTTTTCACACAAATTTAACGAAGCCTAAAATTAATTTTAATATACTTTTATAGTATTGCCACTCGGCTAAACACATTGTTACACTGTCGTCCATGATTCTAAGAAGTAAACAAGAAAAACATCTAACTCTTAAGGGAAAGGCTTTCTACTATATCAAGAGGGAATACTAAACGCAGTAGCTAAATTGAACATTTGAAGATACCAATGCAGGATGTACATGATTACATTCTAATACTAGCGCATCTCGAATTTCCGTTACCGTTGTTATTTGTAGTCACTACTTTAGACAAGCTTCCAAGCTAGTGCTGCCTTCAGCTCTATTAAATTAGAGCTTATTGTGTGATATTATTATTGTATTTTGCCACCCATACTGCATCTTAAGCTCACTATAGCCACAAGCTATTTTTCTAAGCAGTGAGCTACAAAGAGCTACATAAAGTAGTTACAAGTAACTATCTACATTTTTTGAAAAATATAGAACCCTTGCTAGTGGTTTTGAAGCTATGCTCCCAAAAGTACTTAAGTCCGACTACTAGGTGTGCAAATATTTTTCTACTTCCAATGTTTTTGTGGAGTTTTTGTTTTGGTGTTTAATGGGATGGATAGCTGATACTCCCGGTAACAAAAAAAAAATTAAATTAATACGAATTGTGGGCAAACTTGTAGTATTCTTTAGTACAGTGGTTCACAAACTTGTTTTTAAGCACGACCCCCTTTTGGTCAAAATTTTACTAGCGACCCCCTCTTGTAGTACGTTACTTCATGCAGAATCAGTGGATAAACGGCTAACTGACGCGATCTATTACCTAGTAGCGCAATTTAATTATTTGGTCTTCGCGTTTTTGGAAATTTCCACCATATTCCGTAAAGAGCTAGATGGCACTGGAATAATCTGGAAAATTAATTCTGCTTTATGTAAGCAGCGGACCGAGGTGAGGTTAGTCATCATTTCAAAATTGTGCGCTGTACTGCTCACTGTATGTTGAGTGCAATAGATCGCTAACAGATATTTAATGTTAACTACGAGCTGTACTCGTTCCGTTAAAAATTGATACATATTTAGAAGGATTATTAGAAACTTCCACGTCTGGCAGTGACAAGAATATAAAGAAAAGTAGATTGTACAGCGATTAGTATCCCAAATATGACTTTACCGTTATTTTCCACAAAGCCCAGTTCGTACCTTGTCGAGAAGTGTTGTCAAAAGAAAGTATGAAGCCATCAACGCTATTTCGACATTTAAATACCAAACATCCAGGCAAAAAAGAGAGTTTGTGGAATTCTTTGAAAGAAAGTTAAACTACTTCAACAAGGAGCAAGCCACTTGTACGTCAGCAACAACTACTAATGTAAAAGCACTACTATCAAGTTATCGAGTTGCATTTCGCATTGTAGAAACGAGTAAGCCACATACAATTGCTGAAGATCTGCAGCTGTTGAAATGGTGCAGATAATGGTTGGAGAAAACGAGGCTGATAAGCTGGACGCAAATAATAATAATTAGAGCTAGGATAGTTAGGCAAATTGCCTTTTTTAATAAATGGAAGGATTAAAGGCAGACCCAATTTTAAATCCTGCCTTTTTTGAGGAATTTCCTGTTTTTCTTGCCTTTTTATGCCTTTTATGATATATTAAATTAAAATTTTAAGAAATATTGTTCTTAAATTTTCAATCTAAAAAAAAATTGTACTAGCAACGAACCAAAAAAAAAAACATTTTAAATTTCAGAAATAAATTCTAGAAAGTATTACTAGGTTTAGTGGGTTTTACCCTTTATTGTTACCGGCTGAAAATTTCTCAGAAGGATTATTTTCTTGGGATTAATTTTAATGAGGGGACCAGTATTGTCAGGAGAAAATTTTCTACTGAAAGTTTGTCACAGTTTTCGAACGTGTTAACATTGTGATTTGTGAAGTTAATCGACTGTATTTCAAGTGATTTGAATTTTAAAGTCTTTTTTGCCTTTTTTTTAGTTCTTGCCCTTTTTTTTACTTTATTTTGCCTTTTTAGTGCTTTTTTAAATCTGTTTTTTGCCTTTTTGTCTGCCTTTTTCGAGACTTTATTTGGGCTAACTATCCTAGCTCTAACAATAATACTATCCAAGGAAGAATACGTGACATGGCAGAATATATTCGAACAAAAGTTGTTGAAAATATTAAGAAGTGCGCATACAGGTGGACGGATCCACGGATATTTCTAACGGTGCCCAATTTGTTGTATTTGTAAGAGCGGAGTTATTTTACTTTGTACACCATTAGAGCTCAATACCGCCGGGAATTGTTCATTGACACTTTCATGCAAGGTACTAATAAGTACGAGATTGACTGGGAAAAATGCATTGTGCCGATGGCATCAAGGCCATGGCAGGACATCGATTTGGTCTTATTGTACTGATTAAAAGAGATAATGCCAAATGCTACATGGTTACGTTGTTCTTATATCGAGAAGGTCTTGTGTCAAAATCTTTACCTTCTGAAATGGATTGCTTTGAAAAATATCATTAAAGTGGTAAATTCCATTAAGATAAAGACATTGCAGACACGTATTTTTCGAAAAAGTTGTGAAGACATGGGTTCTTTATACGCAAATCTTTTGTTCACACGGAAGTAAGGTGGCTTTGGAGGGGTAACGTTTTGGAAAGGGATAACAGCGGAACTTTCAATGCACCTGAAAGGTGAGAAATCGGAATATGGGAACATATTTTCTAATTCTCTTTGCCTTCTTAGGCTGGCTTTCCTTGCTGATATTTTCAATCACTTAAATATTCTGAATAGCAGTTTGGAAGTTTTCGACAATATCATAATAACAACCATGGACAAAATTAACGGATTTATAAGGAAACTTGATTTCTGGTCGACTTCAATTGGCAAAAAGAAGTTCGTTGCGTTCCAGTGTGTTCAAGAACTCATGGAAGACTTAGTTAAGGATGATAATATAAATTCTGAGCACGTGTTTGCAGATATGCAAGTTAGTTCTGCACAATTTAATACAGCAGCATATTGGTTATTGTCCTAAAGCAATTCAAAACAGTTACGACAATTATAGATGGCTACGAAAGCCGATTTTAGACAATTCCGTTGAATGATTGTTGAACCTAGGCTTCTTCTCAGAGGGTAGATCAATTTTGGATCAAATGAATGCAAGAATACTCCGAGCTTGCGGACAAAGCTATAAAGTGTTTCGTACATCATATTTGTGCGAATTAAGTTTCGCGTCTATGACTACCATCAAAACCAAAGTTAGAAATCGCCTAGAATTTGAAAATGCATGTATCGAATACAGAGTCCACATTTAAGGAGGTAGTTTTGGAAAAACAGGCACATACATCGTATTATTTTTTCTAGTTGTTTTTATGTTTACAGCTATTTATGTTTAGGTTTTTACATTTATTGAAAATTTTAATATTTTAAGTTTTATTTATTTTTGTTTACTTTGTGAAAGGCAAAAGGAAATGTCTTGCTCAGGCGTCTTGTTTTATTTTGGAAATCCTCCCGCGATCCCCTCAACTCTATGCACTTTGGGAACTACTGCTTTAGTACATTATTGGAGCTTAATTTAGATCCGAAATTTTAGAATAAAATAGATTTTGGGGTTTGGGATACACCGTGGCTAAATTAGAACACGTTGTAAACTAGATATGTGTAGTAGTTTGGTTTTAAATTGTTTACCCATTTTATTTAGTTTATTACAATATTAATATTTTCAAATTTTGAGTTTTAATTTCCAATATGTTAGTGGACGTAAAGGTGATATTAGGATCCGCTTTTAAGATGTTATTCAAATTTTTATTACCAAAATTTCATCGTACCCAAAGCCTAAGTTTAACATTTGTTAATTTTTGGGTAAATCCAAAATGTTTACAGATTTTGAGAAAACCACATGCAAAGCTAACCTGTCTTTTACAAATTGGGAACGGAGCTCTTTGTGAGTGCGACGGTATAATGTTGCACAGGCGCGGTGCTTACCACATTTCCACGTGTCGTCAGATGCAAGACCATTAATGCAATAAATTAAGACTTTGATCGTGCGCATTGTTGGTAATGCCCCTTTATGGGATGTTAGTACGATCGCCATATACAGGTTTTCGAGGAATTTTGCAAAACTTCATCGAATATCCTAACATTTGGAAATCTTTTCATAAATATAATCACTTGAATAAAAGTAATTAACTGATTTTAAATCTAAGAAACATAGTGTCAAGTAATAATAATAATAATAGCTTCCACTTAGCAAATAATTTAATCTATAATATTAACAATGTTTTTGACACAGAAAAATTTCTTAAATTTTCCTAAATTTTCTCTTTCTAATTAGAAATACTGTCAATCAATTAAATACATAATATTACTGGGACAATTACACAATCTAGAAAACTACTGGATGACGCTTAGTCTTTTGTATACAGCGTGGTGTATAGTTCCGCACAAAATTTATAATTTTGATATTTAATGTTATTTTGGAAAAACCCTGAACGACATGAATTAAATTTTTTAAAACATGTTCTGACGTAGTTGTTTTTTTATCGGGGTTTGTTTCTGCGCTATGAGGTCATCATAATGTTTTTGAAATGGCACCAATTAAACAGTGATACGAAATAGTTAATACCCCCAAACACTTTTACTTAATAATTTTGGGGTTCATACTTTGCATGTCAATACAAATCCGAGACTTTAAATCGTCTAAATTATTTGGCCTACTAAAGTAAACTTGCAATTTCACATGATCCCAAAGAAAGAAATTTAGCCGCGTTAAGTCAGGTGATTACGCAGGCCACTCAAACGGTCTTCGCCGTTCGTTCTATGGGATTAATGTAAAATCGCTAGTTTTAGACGACTTAAAGCATCGGATTCGTTTAGAAATGGTAATCGAAAGTAATTTACTCATTTTTTTATATCACTATTTAACTGGAGAGGAAGGAAAATTATTCGTAAATACAGCAGACATAAACGGACGTGGCAATAATGAAATTGAATTTTGTAATTTATTTGTAGTTATAGTTTTTCAAATCTTAATGCTTGCTGGTTCTGGAAATATATAGGGTGTTTTAAATTATATGTTTGTATTTTAACTTCTTGAATTTTCATATATATGAGTCGCTTTATATCTTATTTTTCCTAAATTTTTAAATGTTTAACACCTAAGTTTTAGGAATGTAAATATTTCTTTAAATAAACGCATGGAAAATTTTTTAGCTAAATTTAGTAAATTGGTTTTATCGTTGTTATCTTGCTGTCATTTAACATATCGATTAAAATGATTATTTTTTAAGATTGGTTTCGTGAATTGTCTCAAAATAAAAGTATTTCAACGGCAAACTTTTTAACTCGCTTTATGTTTAGTAATGAGGAAAAGTTTTCAAATAATGGAAAATCGATATCCTCGTTAGATGTATTCGGCAAGTTGTCAGTGAACTTCTTCGAGTTGTGTAACTTCAAATAGGATTCCGGTTTTTATATAGACTCCCAACTTTGTAAATCATCCTACTATAAAATCGAAACGGGAATCTAATTTGAAAGATACTATAGGTATCTAATACTATTGACTGTAATATTCTGTACAGACTGTTTCTTATGTATAGCAGGTGTACTTTAGGGATTTTCAACGTGGTAAGAGGTAGTTGAAGAAGGCAAACGTTGCCTATTTGGGAATATACGTTAACCATACATTTGATTTCTCGAAAAGACGGGATACAATAATACTGTTTGGAGATTTCAATGCCTAGGTAATGAAGGAGAAGTAGCGGAAGGAGATACGTGTACGAGAAAACGAACGAAAACGGGCAGAAAATATGCGAGTTAGCAACAGCAATGAATCAGAAAAATTTTAAAAATCTTATTGGTTACATAATGATATCACAAAAAATGGAAGACGTACGTGACAGCAGAACATACCGAGGGTCAAATGCATGTACAGATCATTACTTGAGCATAATTGCTACGAAAAGATAAATAGTGACAGAAGCACAGCAAAAGTGGAGAAAAGACGGAAGTAGAAAACGGAGGTGCTACAAGACAGAAGAGCCGACGAAATATGCAAAAGAATTATTAAGAGAGGAAGAAGTGCAAAAGTTGATAGTAGCGGAAGAACAGTGGAACACAATAAGAAAAAATACATTAGAAGCTGCAGAACAATAAATAGGGTATGCCAAACAATTAGAGGATATAGCTGAAAGAAGAAACGAAGTGAGAAAGAAGTGACTACAATCCAAAGAGGAAAGGGACAAACAGATATATCACGAAGCGAGAAAGAATCAACAAGAATAAACAGAAGGAAGGAAGAAGAGTGAATAAATAAAATAAACGGAAGAAATTAAAATAGAACAACGAAATAACAGCAAAAATGTATTCCAGAAATTAAAAGGAACAACAAACACTAAAAGAGTTGTTAAGGCAAGAGGAGTCATAAATAAGAATGGTGAGTTAATACACGAGGAATATGAGGTCATGATGATATGGAAAGAGCATTTTAACGAACTGTTTAACGGACAAGAAAGAACAGACGAAACAAAATTAATAGGAAGACGTCATCAACAAGAAGAACAAACAGAAATACCGACAGTGGCTGAAGTCAAAGAAGCCACAAAGGAAATGAAAGACATTGAAACACCGAGTACACAAATGATAGAGAATTGAGGGTAAAACTTGCACACACAACTACATCCTCCAATATACAACACTTGGCAAAAAGAGCAAATATCGTAAGAATGGAACGTAGGAAAAATTCAAATCAATACACAAAAAATTAAGCAGAAGACTGTTTGCAAATTACAGATGGATGACAATGCTAAATATAGGATATAAAATAGTGGCGAAGATAATAAAGTAAATATTGCAAGAATTGTCAGAAAAAATAACAGGAGATTACCAACAGGGGTTTGGACCTGGAAGATCTATCGTGAATGCCGTACATATTATATTAGAGAGAATTCTGGAAAAAGCTAATACATATAACATGGATCTATATATTATAATACTTAGATTGTATACAAGCTCTTGATTCCATAAAGGGAATAGAAATGGTGATAGAATTGAAGAAAATAAGAGTACCGAAGAAATTAGTGAGGATTCTGAACATGGCACTAAACAACACCAAGGTAGTCGAAGAGAACAGACGGTGATTTTAGAAACAATACCGATCAATAGAGGAAGCAAAAAAGGTGATTTTAACTATAGCAGTAGTAGTTTTCAATCTGACGGTTGAAGGAATAATAAGAGGAACAGGAATACAAGCAACTTGAAAGAATAAAGGCGTATAGCCGATAGTATATGCTGACGACGTGGCACTAACAGTTAGAAAGAGAAATTGAAAAATCCAATAAAATAATTAAACGAAGAGAGAGATGTTAGTGAAAATAAAACCAAATACATGCGGTATATAAAGGAAAATAAACAAAAAGAACTGCAAGTCGAAAAATTTAGTTTTGAAATTATAAGAAGGAAACAAGGTTACAGGAACGTGGACACTAACAGAAAAAGAGGAGGAAAAAATTAAAAAAAATGAAAGAAGAATACTGAGAAGTATTTTAGGAACAATATGTTCAGAAGAGAACATAGGAAGAAGAAGAATTAATCACGAGTTGGGAAGACGAAGCACAAAATACAAATATTATCAGACAAATAGAAGCTCTGAGGTTGTAATGGTATGGACGCATACGAAGATCTAATGAAAAAAACCATTAGTAAAATGAGAGAATGGATGTGATGAATATGTGGGAAGAGTGTAAGCATAGAAAGGTATGGAGGAAGATTGTGGTGGAAAAGAAAAAGTACAAGCATGCGGTGTAACCGACCTTGGGAAAATGGAAAATAGGAAAGTAAAAGTTTTAAAATAGCATAAACGTTAAAGGAAGATGTTATAGATATTTTTTGATGATGTTCATGGAAAATATTTTTTGATTTGTTATTTGTTTTTGTAAGCTGCATTACAATTTTAGAATTTTTAATGTAAACAAAAGTATCAAATAATTTGTAGCTATCAAACAAATACCAAGGTGCAATAACATTTTACTGTTACTGTAAATATTCGCACTGTCATGTATGAATAATAATCTTTTCGTCATTACAGTATTGAATTTTCCATGTGCTGTAAATGTTGTTTTGCTATTCTATTGTTTAAGCATTGTGTTTATCATGCGTTTATACTTTGAAAAGGGAAAAAATTAGTAAACATTATGAGGTATAGTTCAGATACGTCATTCGTTTAAAAAAGTTTTGACTGTTTCCTTACTTAAAAACATACTTTGTGGGAGGCAAAGTAGGCAACATTGGGCTCAAGCAATTTAAATTAATTCATTAATTGGATAAGAGAACTTGATTTGATTAATTTCTTTATAGCATTCTACATGATGTGTCATCAGAAATTTTCTAACTTTCTACGTAATACGATGATCACAATACCAATATCATTTCAAATGTTATCGAAATAAAATAAGCTAAGAACTCTTTAGCGAGTTGTACCCAGTAAGTCATACCAGCAAATTATTTCTGACCGTTTCCAAGTCTGCGTCTGTGCTTCATGCCAACTAATAGCACTTAAGTTCAGAAACAAACCAAATTCTTGTAGAAAATATATTTGCCTTAACAAATTGTTTGTTGTTTGACTAGTAAATAACAAAACACCTACACCGGTGTACGACGAACGATATGTCATGGTTTATATTGTCATACATAGACAGTTGCGTGTTTGTGACACATTCCGATTTCGTCCGACATTTCCCGACTTCAAAATTGGTTTCATGTAGAAGCGCTTTATTTAAATTTTGAGCTCTTCAAACTTCAAAACGGCCAACCATCATTATAATATGGCAGAGCAGTCGCGATGTATAATTTTGGTTCCACTGTTCTCTGCCTTATTTTTGGGATTATTGTGGATCTATTTTTTGATTATTTAGGAAAAAAGAACCTCTTATGCCTTTTTAAAATAAACTGTAGGCTAATATCTTAAAGGTCCTCAAAGAAAGAGCATTTTAATACTAGTAGATTTCAATTTTTCATGTGTTTTTGAAAATCTGTTAAACTTTCATAAAGTTTGTTGCTGACGATTGGACTGAAATAAAAACGTTCCTAATTATGCAAAGAGCATAATATACAATATGGGTTTCTTATTACTGTACCTCAGAACGGTACATGATGTTATTACTATTTACTGTTTAATTATTCTAGTTTACTATCGCCACTGAAGTCAGCAAGTGCATGGTAGCTTCCAATTTCAAAACAATAAGCTCTAATATCATTTGGATGAATAACAATTAAAGTGAATCAATCTCAGCAAAGATAAGGTCTTTAATTATAACTGTTCTTTAATTAATGATTTATCAAAAAAATTGTATCTTAAGTATGAAAGCCTTCATTTGTACAACATTTGTTTGGGGCTTGATTACAAGGAATCAGTTTACGTTTCAGTTTTTGTCCTTGGAACATCCTACCCTAAACATATCAGTAACATCTAAGATATAATTTGTTCAAATGCTAGAAAATCATACCAGTAGATGCCCAGCTTCTTTGTCACTATTGAGGATAGCAATATTGGCTTGATCACTTCGATTTGGTGTCGCTGAGTATCCAATCAACCGTTCGATTGCACGAATGCACCTGATGGTCTTCCTCGCGGAAAACCTTACGAGAAACTGATTCCCCGTACATTCAAATTGCACGTAAAAAAACTATGGCTGATATGGCGATTTGATTGGAGGATTACTGATTTTAGCGATATGTGTCTAAAGTATCCTTACCACAGAGACGTTTTTAACTATTCGAGGAGTACATAACGCGAACCTTATTATGAATGGTTGAGTCACCATACAATTACTAGGATGTTTAAACTTGACCAAAATTGAGAAACAAATGAAGCGGCTTATATTTCAAATTTTAATGTCTTTTTGACCACAAGCTACAGTGGAAGATATATCCTTAGTTGTATTTATAGTATTGTTTCTTATGTGAGACATTGGACGGATACAGGTATCTTTGCAATACTGGCGCCAGATTCGTTTGTTAATTCTAAAATTGAATATCGTTGCATGCAATAAGAAGTACAAAAAAATGAAAATGTTGGCAAACTGTTCATGAAAACTGAAAATTGGATCATATCTATCCTTTATGTCTTTTATGTTATGGTACTTGTATTTTTCAGTATATTAGTCGTGTAAGTATCATATTAAGTATCGACTTATTCTTGAAGCTAGTTGTATTTCTCTTGAAAGCGTACAACCGTTATTGTTGGGTATCGTTTGGTCGCAGTGGTTTATATTAATGTATTCGTATTTACCAAGGTTTGTGAAATAAGTTTTTTTCAATCGACTGAATGTAGAGAGTGATCAAAAAGTACGCTGTTAGAACAAGATCCCTGTGTCCCTGATTACACAGTTGCGTGTACATTATCATCATCAACAGGCTCTTCGCCTCCCTGCTGGACACCGGCCTTTTTTCTGCCACCTGTTTCTCATCAGCCCTAAGGTAGAAACACGCGGGACCTACAGTTTAACGTCGAATCGCCAGAAATTTCAGAAAAAGTTTTTGGCATTGAAATCCTGCAGTTGCCCAGTGGATTGAGAAATTGTGTGTCGTGGATTGCAGCACAAGATTTTTATACGTTACGTGGTAATGCTGGTGAATCGAACCCAAGCCATAATCGACGTTATGCTCAGAAAGCGAGCACCCTACCAGCTGAGTACCAGTTGTGATCGTGTAATACTTATACTTCTTTCTATATCTTTAAGCAATATTTGAATTATATTCTATGATATTTTGGTGATTCTCTCTCTCTCTCTCTCTCTGTATATATATGGGTGTGTGTGCGTACGAAGCGCTTTATCCCAGCTGCATAGGCCGTCTTCCTCACCTCAACGGCCACAAAGTTCTGTGTTATTCCGACGTATCTTCTCCAATGCATCATCATCATAGTTAATTTTTCCTTCATTCGTTGTTTTAAGGAACAAGTTTCTGATCCGTAAGTGCTACTACTTTCTACTAAGGTCTTAAACATATGTTTTCTGTTTTCCTTTTGGCGATGGAAGTATTCCATGGTACTGAATACAGTTGTTTTATTATATATTTTCCGTTTTTATTTCTATATTGTATGCCTCGTTCTTTACATCCATCGGATGCCAGTGTAACCGCTGAATATTTATATTCATTTGTGGCTTTAATCATTTCGTTTTCCGTTTGTAAATCTTCTGTTTGTTTTTCTATATTTATTTTAGACTCTACTTATCGTATCCTCGTATTAAATTTCTAAACATGTAATTCACACCATCCTCATCAAAGGCAAATATGACTTGATCGTTTGCAATTAATAAACTGTAGATATGTTAATTTTGAAGTTGAATTCCAACTTTAGCACATTCGTGCGTCCAGTTCTTTAATGCATGGTTTATGTATATTTGAAATAATGTGGAAGATATGCAGCACCCTAGTTTTAAACTTTGGTTCACACTAAATTCATTTGATTGACTTTCACTATACCTTTACTATTCTCATAGGCTCATTTTACTGCACTATTTCTCTATTCCATTATCATCCATTTATTTCCCATGATGTGTCGTTGGCTGTAGTGGACGTGTCGCGGTGTCCTGCGCAAATATTAGTTTAAATTTATCCTATTACCGATTTATTACACCGAAAATTCGTCATCATGGTGTTAACACAAGGACAAATATCTGATGTGAAAAACTGTGCAAGGTCTGTGATAACTGAGCATCTTAATAACAAAGATACGCTATTGGAATTGGCTACGAAATTAGCGGACATTGTGGTAAAACGATTAGAAGACAAATTCGACAAGGTTATTGAAAAATGTGAAGCGCTTCAAGCACGTGTTACAGTCCTTGAAGAGGAAAATTCAGAATTATCTAAGAGAATCGATCATTTGGAGCAATACAGTCGCCGTAATAATATTAGAATATTTGGAATAAAAGAAGAGAAAGGGGAAGCTGTCGAAAACGTGGTACTTGAGCTATTTAATAAAAACCTAGGGCTGCAAATGGAACCAGGAAATATAGACCGTTGTCATCGAGTTGGGGCCTTCAAAACACCAAACTTAAAACCACGTGGAATAATTGTGAAGTTTATTAGCTACCGTTTCAGAGACTTGGTGTTTAGAAATAAGAAAAAGTTAAAAGGGGCAAAAGTTGTCATTAAAGAAGACTTGACCAAATCAAGATTGGATATCCTCACATGTGCGTCCGATCAATTTGGTTTCCGTAACGTTTGGTCCAAGGACGGAGTGATTCATATTAATAA